>APFE030638464.1:66594-158539 GCA_000404065.3 Pinus taeda
AGGTGGAATATCTGGGTCATATTGTATCTCATGAAGGTGTTAAGGTAGACCCTAGCAAAATTAAAGCCATTAAGGAATGGAAAATCCCCACTTCCATAAAGCATCTGCGAGGATTTCTCGGGTTGGCAGGGTACTATCGCAAGTTTGTTAAGGATTATGGGAGAATAGAAGCACCTCCAACGACATCATTGAATAAAGATGCATTTTCATGGACTCCATAAGCAACAAAGACCTTCGAACATCTTAAAGAAGCGATGTGCCAAGCACCAGTCTTAGCTACGTCAAACTTCACAAAAACCTTTATTGTGGAATGTAATGCTTCAGGAATTGTAATTGGTGTTGTTTTAATGCAAGATGAAAGACCCATTGCTTTCGAAAGTCGTCCAGTCAAAGGAAAGTATTTACACAAAGCTATTTATGAGAAGGAAAGGTTGGCAATACTACATGCACTTAAGATATGGTGACCCTACCTAATGGGAAGACACTTCAAGGTAAAAACAGATCATGATAGTCTTTAATACTTTTTAGAACAAAGATTATCCTCTAAAGAGCAACAAAAATGGGTCACAAAGATGTTGGGTTATGACTTTGAAATCATCTACAAAAAAGGGAAGCAAAATGTTTTGGCAGATGCACTCTCAAGAAAGGATGAGGATGTGGAAGCATTGTTGTGCACCATTTCTATTATCCAACCATATTGTATAAACAAAGCAAGGGAGGAAAGCAAGAATGACGAAGAAGTGTGGGCACTCATTCGAAAGCTACAAAAAGATTCCAATACATCTGATACATTAGCCAGAAAAATGATTCGTTATGGTACAAATATCCCTTATACCTATGTAAGAATTCTAAACTCAAATAGAAGATTCTTATGGAATTGTACACTTCTCCCTTAGAAGGGCACTTACGATTTTTAAAAGCTTACCACAAGGTTAAGAAGGAATTTTTTGGGATGGATTTGAATCGGATATTCAAAATTTTGTGGCAGAATGTTTGGTTTGCCAATAAAATAAAGTTGAAACAATTAAGACCTCTGGTATATTATAACCTTTATCCATTCTAGGCCAATGTTGGGAGGAGGTTTCAATGGATTTTATCACAAGTTTGCCCAAGTCCAAGGGAATGAGTGTCATCATGGTGGTAGTTGACAGACTTACCAAGTATGCACAATTTTGTGCATTATCTCATCCATTTAAAGCCAATGCAATTTCTACTGCATTTATGGAGACAATTCAAAATCTACATGGAAAGCCAAAGATTGTTGTAAGCGATAGAGATCCCATTTTCACTGGAAAGTTTTGGACAAAATTATTTTCTTGTCTTGGTACTCAGTTAGCTCATAGATCATCCTCAATCTGATGGGAAAACTGAGATAATAAACAAATGTTTGGAAGGATATATTCGTTTCTTTGTATCTGATAATTATACACAATGGGTCAAATGGTTGCCTCTGGCTGAATGGTGGTATAACACTTCCTTCCATACTACAGCAAAAATGTCCCCATTTATGGCACTTTATGGATATAATCCACCATCCATCACATCATATTTAAGAGAAAATTCTAAGGTTCAAGCAGTGCAACATCACATCTAGCATCAACAACAAGTTTTCCAACTCTTAAAGGATAAACTCACGTTGGCGTAGAAAAGAATGAAACAACAGGTAGATCAACATCGCAGCGAAAGAAGTTTTGATGTAGGTGACTGGCTATTCCTACAACTAAAACCATATAAACAAATGTCCCTCAAGCAAGCTAAGAAGGATAATAAATTATCGCCAAAGTATTATGGTCCATACAAGGTGTTACAAAAGATTACTACTATGGCATACAAATTGGAGCTTCCTGCAGCTTCCCGAGTGCACCCAGTTTTCCATGTTTCATGTTTAAAGAAGGTTATAGGTGACAAGCTCCCAGTTCAAACAATATGGCTAGAATTTGACGAGGAATGAAAAATCATATTGGAAGTGGAAGAAGTCACAGAAACAAGAACTCGATAGCTGGGAAATCGGTCAATTTTAGAGTATCTCATCAACTGGAAGAACTTATTCGTTGAAGATTCCACATGGGAGGTTGAGAATTTTATACAAAATCATCCAGAACTACTCAAGCATTGAGGACAACGCTTTTCGGAAGAAGAGGGGCATGTTAGGTCCCTATAATACTAGTGATTCCCCCATTACTAATGTCATTGTAACCCTTATTATTATTATTGTGCCCCTATTGTCCCCATATTGTTATTAGTGTGCCCCATAGAAACCCACTATTGTTATGGTTGTGCACTTATGTTATTACTGTTCTATCGGCTTGATTATATTGTGACCCCTTAGACTCCTATATATAGAAGGGAGGTTTAGTCATTTGTATCATCGAAGAATTTTTCATTTGTGTAATGTAAAGGAGGTTTCCCCATCGAAGAGGTTGAATTCTAAGATGTTGATCTATCTTTTCTATCTTTTTGTGAGCTAGTTTCATAACAGTGGGCCATGACCCTTGCCACCCCCAATGGAACCCATAACCAATTTCATATTAAAATTGGGTCAACAAGCCATGATCCCCGCCGACCCCCCTCCAACTACCACATACAAATGTTTAAAAAAAAAGGATCAATGGGCCATGACCCCTACCGGTCCAACCGAACCACACAACCGTTAGCATTATGTTTGGGCTGGGCAAGCCACCTCTGGTGGACCCAACCCACAACCCCCAAATACACCATGTTTAATGCCAATGTTACGGAGGCTGGCGAGTATCGAACCCGCATCAACCACGTGGGCAAGCTCGCCACATGCGACGACCCCATGTCACATAACCACAAACGAAAACAGCAACCCCATTTAATACAATGTGTTGCGGAGTTTATAGGGTGGGCTACCCAATGCAGACCCGACCCCCCAAAATAAAATATATGCGGTTTTTTTAAAACGAGAAATGTTTTAACATGGAGGGGTCGGGGTTTGACCATGAGACCTCCTCCTTACAATTTAGAGTTCTTTACCAATCCACCATCTGTACACATTGTAAAATTCTCCCACCAGCAACATTATATAAACCCTCATTTGCTTAGTGCACAGAGGCCAAGGCATGGCACCAAAATTGAGATAACTGTTAATTAATTTATTGTAGGTGGAACCATGAGCCCAGAGAAGAGGCAAGCGGAACCATGATTGGGCGAAATTCTTAGGAGGGTGAAATTTTTGTAGTGTCCAAATTGGACAAATTTTATGTCAATCTTACACCTCTTAGCGACACGAGCCTGATGGCACAATCAGTTTCCTAGTCTGAGCAACAAATTTTTAGATGACTTGGAGGAGGGAATCTTTAAGGAATCTAGGGGGAATCTAAAAGATTCCTTAAGCCCTAGATTTTCACTTTCTCAGAATTCGGAAATTTGACAGTCAATTTTAACCTATTTGACGCCACAAATCTGATGGTGCAATCAAATTTTCCATTTGATTATTCCATTTTTCGGCCAAATTTCAAAGTGGAGTACAGGTGTCAGCATTCAACGTGCGAGTAGTCATTCCATGAGATTCAACGTCGCAAGATTGATGGTACGGCCAACGTCAGCAGTTTGAAGTCCTTTCTTCAGATGGTCCCAGGATGTGAGGTATATGTAGTGTGTTCATATACTTCTTTTTTCTATGAGATGCATTGTGCTACACAGATCCCTGTTTGATGTTTGATGTGGGATCTAGTTTTCTTACTTGTTTCATGATTCCTGCTTGATGTGACGTGGAATCATTTTTTGGATGTACTTGTTGTCATGATTAGTCATGTTTTGTTTGAGATCCCTTTGTTGTTATTTTTATGGGATACTCATGTGTCACCATGTATGATTGCATTGAGATCCCTTTTATGCCATGTTGGTGGGATGTTCATTATCATCGTGCATGATTTTATGTCATACTGATAGGAGTCCTTTTTTACTAAGATTTCCTGTAGCGGAACATCTCTTGGAGCCACTCATGTGTGAGGGAATTTTCCTTGTATGACAATGACATCACCTCTTATGTACATCATCACTATTGACAGCACTTAATGCAACGACCTACACCATCTTGACACTAGGGCCTGGAGATGTAGTCCCTCATGGACGAACTTCGTTATCAACATCTGTGATGTTTATGTTGCTAATGATTGTCATGCTCCTTCCTATTTACAACATGCGTTTATGTTCCTTTATGTTATTTTAATTGCAATTCTAATCACATCACGAAAGTAAAAGGTCTTGGTTAAATATGGGAGTTGAGTCAACTCAGATCATGTTTGGTATCGAAGTGGTCTTTGCGTGGATGTGAATTGCAAGCGTGAACAATGGAACGTGCAGCGACAGAGGATGAAAAAGAAATGTACGAGACCATGCTCAAAATTTCCCAAAGGGTGGAAATAATGTATGAAGCTCTATAAAAATAGACAAAGGAAAAGGAGCGATTGCGACTTCAGTTGCCAGCAACGGAAGAGGCCCTAGAAGAACTGAAGCACAGCAAACAGAATCTTCAAATAGAGAACGTTGAATTGAAGATGCTTCTACATGAAGAGAAAGAGGAAAAATAGAGTTCGCTACGACAGCTGCAAGCTAAGGACGAGGCCTTGGAAAAGCTGCAGCATGACCCATGTGAGGTAAAAAGTAGTTCTCCATATTCATGTATGTGTCCTTATGATGATTTTGCTATTTTTGAAAATCATACCACGGGAATTGGCTCCAAACTGTTGAAGAGAATGGGATATGAAGGAAAAATCTTGGGTGTTAATGGCCAAGGCATTGTCAACCCCATCAAAGTAGAAGAATTACCCCATCAAGCAGGACTTGAGTATGTCAGGGAAGAAGTTAGGAATCTGCCGAGACAGCTAGAGACCCACCAACAACAGATGATGAGAAGCCCTCATCAGTTCTTTCCAAATCGACAGAGGAGGTAAAAGATGTTGATTACCTTTCGGTTTCGTCTTCACATAGTATGATTTTTGTTGGAGATATGGAGATACCAATTACAGGGACAAACATGAGGCTCCTTGCTAGGATGAGGTGCAAGGAGGAGAAAGAACTTGGTGTTAATAACCAAGGCATAACTTAACCATTAGAGTTTGTGCAGGGACCTCGATTCGCAGGTTTGGGATATGCCGAAGGAGAATGCTCAAAGGTGTCAGATTCTTCGAAGACATCGTTGAAATCATCGAGGAAAGAAAATTATGGGAAAACATCCTCATCATCCCATGGCAGTATCAATTGCAGAGAAAGAGCTTAGGAAAGCTCTTATCACCATAATGACACCAGAGGTAGCAAGGAAAGGTATAACCAATCTCGATATTTGAATGTTCATGTCAATTATAATCATGTTGTTAAATATGAACGCAAATCATGGAATTGAAAGACATGTGCCTTTTGTGGATTACATAACCATACCTTTTCTAAGTGTTGGAAAAGAATAGCAGCACACAAAAGGAGGAGGCATGAAAGACCCTCTCAACAACAGGTAAAGAAACATGTAAGTCAGATCTAGAGGAAGAAGACGTATCGCAGTAATTGCAACAGAAGTGGTCACTAAAGGGCCACATGTTGGAGGCTCCATGCAGAGCAGCGCCTTAAAGACAAAGTGTCGGTGCATGAACCAGGTGAAGCAGTTATTCGACAAGCAAAACCACCACAGGGGAATGACCCATTCACATTGATAAGTGAAAAATGGTTTCTAGATATGATAGCTTGTCAAGGTCGTGCTTTTGTAAATCATTTGTTGCATTTTAAAATGTAAAAGTGATGACGTGTTTCCATAACTTGTTAAGCAACAACGATGTCTGGTCTATTTTGTGTTGCATGTTACACTCTGAGAGTGATGTTGTGTTTCCATCACTTGTCAAAGAAAAAATAATGTTTGGCCTTATCTTTGTAAATCGTGTATTGAAGTGATGATGTGTTTGCCATCACTTGTTGGCGCAACAATGATATGTTGGCCTTGTTTTCGTAGCTGGGGTATTGTGCCCATCTTGATGTAAACTTGACCATCGAGTATGTGTTATAAGATCGTGGAAAGTATGGGATGCTTGGGTCATTAGTTGTTCATGAAATTCAAGCAGGTAATTTGCAAAACAATGTACTACAGGTTGCAAAGGTTGCAAGTGTCAGTTCATCGCTTAAGGTTCCAAAGAACAAAGGTGAAGGAGATGGAAGCGAGACTTTTTTCAGGACACTTGTGATGCAGACAAGGTACATAGAAGTTGCAGATTATTTTTCATGATTTTGGAGGACCAAAAGCTCCTTAGTGGGGAGGATTGATCCAGGTGGCTCCAGAGAAACACATAGAGCAAAGAGGGCTTATGGAAGCTCAAAAATCAAAGTGATCATAATGCTTTCGAACTAGGACCAAAGTGTAGATCTTGTCGTCTTGATCGCAATGGTGTGAATGGTTCGTTAATCCAAGATCGTATCAGGGAGAATGAGCCAGTCAAAGTTTTGGTCAAAGTTGGACTGTGGGCCAGGTTTAAGTATCCTACAATTTGACCAACCTCGGGGCATGAAGCCTAGCTCCTAAAAGCAGGCAAATTTGTTGGATCGTTAATTTGTCTAATATCCCCTATATTAGACAAATTAAAAAATATATGTTTATTTTTATAAAAATAAAATTATATTATAAAATGGGTGGCAGGCCATGACCCCCGCCACCCCCAACGGAACCCAGAACCAATGTCATATTAAAATTGGGTCGATGGGCCATGACCCCCTCCGACCCCCCGTCCAACTACCACATAACAAGTGTTTAAAAAAAAAAGGACTGATGGGCCATGACCCCCACTGGTCCATCGGAACCACACAACCGTTAACATTATGTTTGGGGTGGGCGAGCCACCTCCGATGGACCCGGCTCACACCCACCAACCGCACCATGTTTAATGCCAATGTTACGGAGGCCAACGGGTATCGAGCCCACGCCCACCACATGGGCTGGCCCGCCACCATGCGGCAACCCCATGTCACATAACCACGAACCAAAACAGCGCCCCCATTTAATATAATAAGTTGCGGACCCGACCCCTAAAATTAAAATATATGTGGTCTTTTAAAAACGAGAAATTTTTTAACATGGAGGGGTCGGGGTTTGACCACCCGACCTCCTCCTTACAATTCGGAGTTCTTTACCAATCCACCAACCGTACACATTATAAAATTTGCCCACCAGCAACATTATATAAACCTCATTTGCTCAGTGCATGGAGGAAAAGGTGTGGCATGGTAATCGAGATAATTATTAATTAATTTATTGCGGGTGGAACCATGAGCCTAGAGAAGAGGTAGGCGGAACCATGACTGGAAGAAATTCTTAGGAGGGTGGAATTTTTGCAGTGTCCAAATTGGACAAATTTTATGTCAATCTTACACCTCTCAGTGACACAAGCCTGATGGCGCAATCAATTTCCTGATCTGAGTAGCAGATCTTCAGATGACTTGGAGGAGGTAATCTTTAAGGAATCTAGGGGGAATCTAAAATATTCCTTAAGCCCCAGATGTTCACTTTCTCAGAATTCGGAAATTTGACAGTTAATTTTACCCTATTCAATGCCACAAATTTGATGATGCAATTAGATTTTCCATTTGATCATTCCATTTTTCGGCCACTTTTCAAAGTGGAGTGCAGGTGTCAGCGTTCAACGTGCGAGTAGTCATTCCATGAGATTCGATGCCGCAAGATTGATGGTACGGCCAGCTTCAGCCGTTTGACATCCTTTCTTCAGATGGTCCTAGGATGTGAGGCATATGCAGTGTGTTCATGTAATTATTTTTGCTATGAGATGTATTGTGCTGCACAGATCCCTGTTTGATGTTTGATGTGGGATCTGGTTTTCTTACTTGTTTCATGGTTCCTACTTGATGTGACGCGGAATCATTTTTGGGATGTACTTGTGTCATGATTCGTCGTGTTTTGTTTGATATCCCTTTGTTGTTATGTTGATGGGATACTCATTTGTCGCCATGTATGATTGCATTGAGATCCCTTTTATGTCATGTTGGCGAGATGTTCATTATCATCGTGCATGAGTTTATGTCATACTGATAGGAGTCCTTTTTGGCTGGGAGTTCCTGTAGCAGAACATCTCTTGGAGCCACTTCTGCGTGAGGGCATTTTCCTTGTATGATAACGACATCACCTCTTATGTACATCATCATTATTGACAACACTTAATGCAGCGACCTACACCATCTTGACAACGGGGCCCACAGACGTAGTCCCTCCTGGATGAACTCTTTTATCAACATTTGTTATGTTTATGTTGCTGATGATTGTCATGTTCCTTCCTCTTTACAACATGCATTTATGTTCCTTTATCCTATATTAATTTCAATTATAATCACATCACGAAAGTAAAAGATCTTGGTTAAATCTGGGAGTTGAGTCAACTCGAATCATAGAGGAATTTTAATTTTGATACCAAGTCTATTGCAAGTAAAAAAAATTCAGATCTCATCCATTATCCATTTATCATGATGGAAAAAAATAGTTTTTTGAATTGGTTTTCCACCTTATCCATATATTGTTCATTATTTGAAAACCATTTAATATCATTCAACATGAATTGAATTATGAACATCATTGCTAGCAAATAAGAGGACACAAATAGGGTTTAGAAACCATAAATAAGCTCATAGTTTTAGTACAAAATGTAATGCCCATAAATGGTAATAAATATCAATGAGGTCGTACACAAATCTTAGGGGAAAATGCATTACAATATCAAAATATATTCCCACTTAAGCCACAAGAATAGCCACAACAAAATTAAAATAATTAAGAGTTCTCAAGAGGATGCAATGGGATAGAATATAACTTTCATGGAATAGACGTCAATCATTTTAAGCTAAAATCTAGATGCACACATATATAGGTAGTTAATTTCAAATATACCACATGGAAAAATAATCTAGCATATAAAAACAAAAGAATGTGTATTCAATAGAAGTTTAGATATATGATGTTAGGGTCCTACCCTAACTTCCCTACTTTAGGCTACCTAGGAGTTATTTGATTGTTGTATGTCGTCGTCCTCTTTGAATAAGGCCTATTGGATAGTAGTGGATAATTATTTCATGTAAAAGGGTACACTTTATAAGATCCACTAGTTATTTAGCACATATTAGTGATAGGACCATAGATAGTTATGGTTATTTATAATGAAAAGGTAAAGCTAAAGAGAGATGAGACTATGGAATGTTTTTCTTGTTTTGTGTATTTGGAGCTTTGCTTAGTTAAAAGTTATCGTGCGTTAAGAGGTAAGTGAACATTATTTTCTTCTTTAGATTATAGTAAAACAAATATATCTCTTACATCTTTCATATTATTATCCCTTTCATCTATTTATTTCAAATATATTCTATGTATATTTGCTTATGTTTCAATTTTTAGGTTTAAGGAACACTACAATAGGTATCATAGCTCTTTCATGAGCCAACTTGCCTCAAAAATTTAATAGGATTTTTTTTCATGTTAGAGACATGTTCTAATGTCTTTAAATGACACAATTATTTGTCATTTAATGAGTAAAACTATAGTTGGATAAGAATACACACAGGATATACAAGTGTAACCACTTTGTTGGATACCCTTGTAACCCTTGTTGGCACCAAGTTAAGTACTATCACATCAAAAAATGCCTCAAACCAACTCTTGATCAATTGACTGACCATCTTGTTTATCTAGTACAGTGAGAACATCACTTGAGTATATCACTCTTTAGTACATGGGTTTTTGGTTGTATTAATAAGGACATGATTGAGACTCCTTAGTTAGTGCCTGAGATATTGAGCCAAGTACTATTGTTGGACCCTCCAAGTATATTAAAGAATTATAAAACCTAGCATGCCTCTATGAATAAGACCATACAAACCATAGCTTATGTAACCAACAACAAAATACCAACATCTTTACATCTAAAAGGAGTTTTTATATTTTGTCACTATAGTAATAATAAACCAACAACCCCCTCCCACGCCCACCCACCACAAAAAAACACAGTGATTCAGGGTATGTATGAGCATAATTCTTTAGAGAAATTGATCACAATAAAATAAGTGGAAAATAAAACTTCTAGAAAATGTTAGTGGCACCATGGTTCAAACTCCTAACATAGCCAAAACGAAAAACTAACAACAGGCCTAAAGCACTCAACACCAAGATTTGGATATTGATGTTGCTAGCTTTGAATTTTCACTCCATGTTATGAATGGAACAATGGAATCCCAAAGAAAAATGTTGATATTGTTATATTTCTACTTAAATATCGATATAAAACTAGGCATTGATCCAACCAAGGAGGAATTCCCATATCACTATGCAAATGCCACATACATGTTGTCTTAAGATAACATTCACCCACATTTTTAGGATAACAATTCATGGCATCAATTGCCAAAAGCCTACAAATTTGATGGATTCAATCCCTTATGATGGGTTATCAAAACGAACCATCATTTCTCTCCCCATGGCATTATCGATGACCTAAACAAACTACTAGTGAAGGTATTATATTGGATGTCTAACATTAGCAATGGCCACAATGGTATAATAAAGATTATAAAGGATAAATTTCCTAGAATCAATTTGTCTAAGTACTTTATGCTTGTTTCGAATTTGACACTTGCCATTTGGGACATTTGACAAAATTATTCCAAACTAGCATAGTTATGGAATATATTACCACCTTTAAGCAATTGGAAATATGCAAAAAAGGGCCAATTTGATTTATTTCTAAAAGAATGTTTCAATAATATTCTCAAGGAAGCAATTCAAGCACATGTTATGATGTAACACCCACAAACAGGTTGGAAACTTGTGACAAATTTAAAGAAGTTGAGATAGTGATCAATGCACAAATCAAGATACCTTTATTCATAATTCACCCTAGCCACCCAATGGTGATTATCCCTAGCTCATCTAATTCAGTGACAATTTGCATCCATAAATTATCTACCAAAGAAATGGAAAATTTCTAATACCTCCATCTTTTCTATGATAGTGATGAGTGATATTTCTAAGAGCACAATTGTAAAGATGCCAATTATTTAAGATGGATATATCTCCACATTACCAATGAAAGGAAAATCTTGTTGAATATGCATTTGAACCAACTTTGGAAGAAAACAACCCTGCCATGGAATATAAAGCCCCTTTGTAACCTCCTTGTGAGGAACCCCAAATTTATATCCATTCCTTATTAAGTTTCAAAGATTAACAAACCTTGAAATTGATTAGATAAATCAAGCACCATAGAATTATTGTATTAATTAATAGTGGCAACACCCACGATTTTATTAATAGGAAAGTGGCACAATACACCCATTATTATGTAAAACTCATATCTAATTTTCAAATCATGATTAGCAATGGTGGTGTTATGAAATGTGGGGGCTAATGTGAAAATGTGAAACTACAAATTCGTGAGCATTGCCTCAAAACTTACATGATTGTTATTGAAATGGGTGATTGTGATATAGTTCTTAGTGTAGAAAGTAATGAACTTTGAGACCAATCACCAAGTATATCAAAGAATTATACATAAGCTTCATCTAGGAGGAAGAAACATATCCTCAAAGGGATTAGACCTAGTTCCCCTAAAAGTGTAACCTCTCATTGTATGTATAAGTTGTTGAAGAAAGGCCAATAAAGTGTTATTGCATAGTTCCATACCACACACGTAACCAAAACCACACCAAAAGAGATCCATTGTAATTTGTAGTTGGTTCTCTCTAAGCATCAATAAGAATTTGAAGTGCCACAAGATTTACTACCTTCATTTAGGGATCATGACCATGGTATCCCTCTCATTCCAAATAGTCAATCACCTAATGTGCATCCTTATCAACAACCTTTTACATAGAAAAATGAAATTGAAAAGATCATTTAGGAATTCTTAAAGGTAGGAGTTATGCATCTTAGTAATATCTCTTACTCATCACTAGTGCTCATATTATTAAAGAAGGAAGGTATGTTTCACATTTTTCCTAATTTTTTGGATCTTAATAAATTAACCATCAAGGACAAATTTCCTATACTAGATATCAATTACCTCTTTGATGAACTTCATGGAGAAATAATTAATTTAATTTGGCATTCATTTGTACCCCCACCTTCATTCCTACTCCCATTGTATTAGGAAAAAAGAGGCAGAGTCATTATGAGTATTTAGTGATGTATTTTTTCCTTTTCAATGCTCCATCAACCTTCCATAGACTCATGAAAAAAGATATTTTGACCATTCCTACACAATTGTGTACTAGTATTCTTTGATAATATTCTAATGTACAACAAAACATGGGAATGCCACATAGAGCATGTTGATAGAGACTTGCAACTCCTATAAGACCACCAACTATTCATAAAATTCCCCAAATGGGATTTTCTAGCTTCAAAGGTTGAATAAGTGGGTCAAATTGTAAGTAAAGATGGACTACAAGTTGTTCCCAAGAAAATCATAACTATGCAAGATTGGCCTCATCCCAAAATCTTGAAGAACTTATGTGGATTCTTAGGACCTACAAGCTACTATGGGAAGTTTATGAAAATATATGGAAATTTTACTTCTCCCTTAACCTCGCTACTAAAAAACAATACCTTTTTTTTTAAACAGGTCATTAAACAAGCCTTATTAGCTTTAAAGGATGTCATGTGCATGACTCGAATATTAGTAGTGCCAGAATTTACCAAGACTTTTTCCTTGTAAAGTGATGCCTTAGGTTGGAGTCTTGACGTGTTATTGATGTGAGAAGTGCACCTTCTGAAATTCACCAATAATAATTTATACCACCACAATTTGGGTAAATCCACATATGAGAAAAAAGATGATGGCCATCTGCAATAGAGACTTGGAGCTCATACGTCATAAGGAAACATTTCTAGATCAAGAATAACTATCATAGTCTAAAATTTCTCAATCAAAGGTTATTGTAACCAAATAAATATATGTGGATCACAAAACTACTAGGGTATGATTATGAGATTATCTATATGAAAGGTAAAGAAAATGTGACACCTGACACCTTATCTTTGAAATTTGAGGATGATGGATCCTTCTTTGCATTATCTTTACTTGTTCTAGCTTTTCTTGAGAAATCCCATTAAGAATGGTTGATTATTGACACTATCATTCAATTCATTCATAAGATCCAAGAATATCCCAACTTTACTAAGGGTATACATGGAAATATGATCCATTGCAATATAGAGAATACATTGTTCTAGTAAAGAATTATTCCTTGAAACAAATAATTTTAAAGGAATTATATTCATCACCTACAGTAGGTCACTCTATATTTTACAAAACATATGGAAGTGTTTTTTCTTCTGGGAAGGCATGAAAAATTACATCTAGGATTTTCTTTTAGCCTATGACACCTACCAAAAGACAAACATGAGATAGTAAAGATATAAGGGGCATTGCAATTTCTATTGATCCCAACACACATATGGAATGATATTTTTATGTATTTTCTATTGGGTCTTCTAAGGGTAGTAATTCAATCCATTCTCATGGCGGTAGTCAACAATCCCTCCAAATATACTTGTTTTCATGCCCTACTGCATCTCTTTACACCCTTTTCCATTGCCCAAGTTTTCCTTGATCAACTTTTTGAGTTATATGTCATGCCTTCTTCTGTTGTCTCAAATTGGGGCCCTACCTTCACAAGCAACTTTAGGAAAGAGCTATTTAAACTTTAGGGTACCCACCTAAAAATGAGCACCATGTATCATCCCTAAGACTAAAGTGGTTAATAAGTGCCTAGAAAGCTATTTGAGATGATTTTACTGTAAAAAACCACACGAATGGGAATATTTGCTTCCCATTGTCGAATGGTGGTAGAATACCATTATCATGGAGCTACAAAAATAACACCATGTGAAGTAGTTTATGGTCTAAAACCATTATCCGTCACTCCACATGTACTAGGCACTTCCACGGTTCAAGCAGAAAATCACGCACTCCAAATTAGAGACAACATTAATTCCATAATAAAGGACACTAAATTATGGCTCAAAATACCATGAAGCAAGAAGTATGCTAGCTTCACCCCAAGGGATTAGGTGTTTCTTTACCTTCAACCCTATAAACAAACATCAAACAAAGACAAAACACGTCAAAATTTAACACCTGATTTCTATGGATCCTATGAGATCATCCAACACATTAGAAACGTTGCCTAAAAACTATCTCTTCCACCCCACTCCAAGATTCATCCAATATTCCATGTGTCTTATCTAAACAAGGTCTTGAGATCAAAGTGCAACGCACAAACCAACTTAGGAGAAATTCATGAAGAAGGATTTATTTGGCTTGAACTAAAAGAAGTATTAGATACAAGAGAGCATCAATTGTGCCAATGTATGATTAGTAAAATATTGATCCAATGGAAAAACTTGCTACCCCATGATGCCACATGCAAACCAACCATGACCCTAGAACAATATCATCATCTTCAGCCTTGAGGAAAATGTTACTTTTGAAGGGGGATGACATGTTAGGGTACTACCATAACCTTTGTACTTTAGATTACATAAGTGTTAGTTAACTTAAATAATTTTGTAGCTTGAATAAGTCCCACTTGATTGTAGTAAATACCTATTTAATTTAAAAGGATCCAATTTGTAAGGTTCATTTGATAGTTGATAATCATCAGTGATGGGACGACAAACATTTAGGGATTTTGCTATGGAAAAACTACATAAAGGGATAAGAAACTATGTAATTTTGACTTGTGTATTTGGAGCTTTGCTCAGTGAAAGGCACCCCACCTAAAGAAGTTTACATTTTTTACTCTTTGAGTTACTAATATATAAGGGTATATTTGCATATTCCATCTTATTCTCTTATGTTTCTATTTATTTTGCAATTATAATCTCTATATACATGGTTGTGTTTCAATTTTAAAGAGTTAAGGGACACTATATGACACAAACCTTTTTTAAATTTATTTTTACATTGCTAGGAATATTACTCCCTAATGAGTATTATTATGCTAATAAAATTCCCAAATTCCTTATCTACTCAAAGATATAGGAATTGCATTGTTTTCCTCAAGAGATTAAGGTTTCCAAGGCCCTAAGGATAAAGGAATTCTAGGTACTATAGCTCTTTGATATATTAAAGAGATTCAAATAGCAGTACTCAATTGAATCTTTCATGGAACTAACTAAGAAGGATACATTGTACTCTTATCTATACTACAAGATTCCTTGGTATGTGGTAGTGATGTTTCTAAGTGTTTTTCTCAGTGTATTATAGCAACATGACTATTACATATTCATTAAGGAAATTTTGAGGTAAAAAATAAGCCTCAAAATAGAAAATGTGCTAACAAAATTATCTTTAAAAGAACCAATAGGATTCAAGATGATGATGTCATCCCCAGGGGAGAATATTTTGGAGTGAAAAGAAGAACACTGCATTTAATTGTATTTCCAACTTATATCCTTGTAGTTTTATTCAAATCTCAAGTGTAGACACCAATTGGATGTGAAATTAAATTCCACATCCAACATATACCCACTATGCATACCTCTGAGTAGACCCACATCGAAAAAACTGAAAATACATGAAAAAAGTGTGTGAACATGCTCTTTTTTCACTGTGGGTTTACTCAGAAGTATGCATAGTGTGAACTCATTAGATGTGGAATTTAATTCAGCATTCAATGAGTGCCTACACTTGACATTTAAGTAAACCAACAAGGAGATAAGCTGGAAATACAATAAAAAAGTAGTTTCCTTTATTTTTCTTTAAAAAATCATAATTCTTATTTTATTATTTCAACTATTATTTTATTATTTTCCTTAGGAGGCCCATTTTAGACCTCAAAATTCCCCTAATGTATGTAAAGCTAGTTTTAGGTGTGCAGAGAGCTCTTGATATTTTTACAGAAAGGAAAATGTCAACCATTTCTATTGATAAAAAAGGAGTACATGGCTAGCTGTAGAGCAATACTTATCATGCAAAGAGAGAAAGCAATTATATAAGGATTTTACATGTACAGGTTGTGGAAAAACCATCAGCAATGGTTGTATACAAAAAAGACATATAGATTATTTGATAAAAGAGAAACATAAATTGACTAAGATGTTTAGATACAAGTCCAAAGTTATAGTTATATTGAACAAGATGATATGCATAGATGATCCGATGATACCTCGAAGAATAGACAAAAGTAATGTGACATTCACATACTTGTAACAAAAAGAAGGACATGGTTACTCCACAGGAAGTTCATAACTTGTGGACAAATGTATTCTCTCACGTTTTAATAATAAGTTGCCTTTCCTTTCCTAAAAAACAATGGAGCCTTGTTCTACATATAAGGCCTTCTTAGATAAGAAATTCGTTAGAATGTTCCATTCCCTATGAACATGATGGAAATAGAGGAAAAGGAACTTTTCCTTCAGATTTATGATCATGTCTTTCCAATAAATCAAATATAAAACCTCAATATTTTGTCTTCCAAATAACCAATCTATGATGCACTTTGAGTCCTTTTATACCTATAAAGAGTCAATTTACAATGTGAGGAAAAAAACAAGAGCGCTAGACATGTAATAATCTATACCTTGGTGTTTGTGCCAAGTCCTAGGTTTAGCCAGATATGGAAGGAGAGATCCCCTTGGAAACGTAAGTATGCACCCCCACCACAACTACCTTCTTATGCTGCACCATCGAAAAAACCAACATTACAGGACAGGAGGCTCATTGGAAACCTGAAAGACCGACCAAATTTTTGCTTCAGAGGTATCAAGAAGTATTCAAAGAAGCCAAGTTTCTATGCAAGAATAACTCGCTGATAGATAAGGTTAATTTCAAAGATAAGCTTTTTGCGGACCTTTCATATGCCCCAAGAAATGAAGACAACTAAAGATTTGTAAATACCCATATTTTTATCCCACCAATAGAGGAATGACTAAAAGGAAATATGAAGTCCATCAACATGTGTATTGAGAGGAGTTAAAACATCATACCATAGATCACAAGAAATTGTGCAATTAAAGAAGAGGTGATCTATCAATCCAGACTCTCTCAGGAAGATAAAATAACCATTAAGACATGTGAAACTCCTATGAGATAATTTATCCTAGGTGAAATTCCACTTCTCCAAAGAAGTCCATACAAAATATCTGAGCTTTGGCGGTAAGGTCCATGCCCAGATATTCTTGTGCCACCAAGTAACCTTCTGGTCAAGAGAGGAGGCATAAATGGAAACATAGGCCTGATTGGTATTAACGTGCCCTGTATATGTGTTCCAACTCCATACAACAAGATCCTCTTCATTTTTTAGATAAATCCCACTAGATGAGATATTTTTAATAAAAGTATCCCATTCGATGGCAAGGGAAACCTTGAAACCCAAAACATGAGAAATTTTACAACAACAAAGAGATACAACTACATAGCTAGATAAAGAGGCATGGAAAAGCCAAGATATGCTAGAGGCATTGTGATAGGAAATAAGTTACGGAGAGAGATGATAGAAAAAAAAATTCCCAATAAAAGGGTCCTTCCTGAGGATTACCTTGTGGCCATTTCCCACCTTCTAGACAAGCCATTTGGTAATCCAGGGAAAGCCTCTAAAAGACCCCTCCAAGTAATCAACCCCGAAGGGGATTTCCGTACATGAAAGGACCTCAACCACTCTCGAAAAGACCTATTATGTAGATATTTATCATAAATAATCTAACTCCAAATTCTAGTACCCGAAACAACCCTCCGAAATCTTTTCATAGCAAGAGCGAGGCCAAACTAATGAAGGTTTTTACATCCCCAGCCCCCAAAGACCTTTAGATGTGAGAGAAGTTCCTATTTTAGCCAAATGAAAGCTAGTATTATTCTTCTTATCGGACCAGAGAAAAATAAACATACAATTTCAAATTCTTCTAATGATTGTTTTGGAAATATTGGATAGAGTAAGCCAATAAACCAGTATACTTTCTAGAATTGTTTTAACCATTGTCATTCAACCACCCAAAGAGAACCAACTATAACACCATTTGTTGATCCTTCCTTCAATCTTTTTGATGAGCCATGATAATATTGGTAGTAATTTGGTTTGATATGGTAACCCAAATAGATGAAGCCAATGTCTATAGGAGCCACCTTCAATGGAAGAAATGAGTTGATGGAATTAATTGTCGACTATTATAGTACTGGAGAAAGAATGATTTATGAGTGTTGATCTCCATACCAGTCGGAAAACAAAAGGTAGTGAAGATGTGATGAAAATGAGTCCATTCAGAAACAAAGTTGTCCCCATAAATTAGAACATCATATACAAAAAGTAGATGTGTTAGGTAAAGAAGCCCAGAAACTTTAACTCCCTTAACTATACCATCATCTCTAACCTTAGATATCATCCTGCTAAGACCTTTGATAATTAGAAGAAATAAAATGGGGGATAATGGATAGCCTTGGCACATGCCTCTAAAACATGTGAAAAATGTAGTAGGGGAACCATTGACCAGGATAGAAAAAATAGTAAAAGAAATTCATCCTATGATCCAATTGGTAACCTTAAGATTGAGACATGTATATGTGAGAAACAACCTAAGAAATTCCCAATTCACCCAGTTGTAGGCTTGGACCAAGTCCATTTTGAGGATCATTTCACTACACTTTTTGTCTTGATTGAATGGAGCGCCTCTTGAGCCACTCCAATATTTTCATGGATCGTGCGCCCGCAGAGGAAGCCAAATTTTTCAGGAGATGTGAACGAGGAGAGACAATCTTTGAGTCTATTGGAAATGACTTTAGCAACTTCTTTGTATATCAAGTTACATAAATATATTGGTCGAAAGTCATTAAAAGTGAGGGGTTTTTAGAATTTAGTGATAAGAGCAATGAATGTGGCATTGATTTCTCCATAAACCCTCCCTAATGTCCTAGCCTTCCACCATCTGCAATATATCATTCCCAAAAGGGTCAAAATATTCCAAGAATAGTTCAACTCTCCACCCATCGAGGCCAAGATTCTTTTCCTTTACAAAAGAGTGAAGGACACCGTGTAGGATGTGTGTTATATTCTTTCCATGAATATTTGCACGCACAGACCCAAGGATGGGGGGCAGACCCAAAGATGGTGGGAAAACCTACCAATGGTTTTGTGCATGGGTTTTGCACATGGTTTTGGGCATGATGGTTTTTTGCCCATGGTATTTTGTATATCTAATCAAGGGAATTATGGTTATGCTCTAATCCAAGGTTGGGGATCGACATGGATATATATGTATTGTAACATTGAAATTAATATAATGAAATCAACCTGGTAGTCCCCATTTTGGGATCTAAAGGAAAATCTATGTGTATTTGTTTTACGTTCTTGCCATTGTATAATTTTTATTTTAAGAATTCGTTTGTAGGTAATTGTTGTACAGGGTTAAAACCTACTTTTGGTATCAGAGTTGTTTCGACTTCAAGGGGACGCCTTTGTTTCTAAGGGGTTTTGCTCCAGCCTGTGGTAGACCCTGTTTAGTGGGAGATCCGCGGGATTGATTCTTATGGTGAAAGAAGATAGCGAGCAGTGGAAATATAAAGATTGAGAAATTTAATGGTCAGAGTTTTGAGTTGTGGAAGCTCAAGATGGAGGATCTGTTGGTGGATAAAGATTAGTGGATCACGCTAGATCTGGATACTAAACCAATGGCTATGTTAGTAGAAGATTGGGCGAAGTTGGAATCGAAGGAAAATAGCATAATATGGTTGTTTATCTCAGATTTAGTATTGTTGAATGTATTAGGGGAAGCTACGGCGAAGGATTTGTGGGTCAAGTTAGTGACTTTGTACCAATCTAAGTCTCTGATGAACAAATTGTTCATGTAGAAAAACTTGTATAACCTAAGGATGAAGGATGAAGACTTAGTGACAAATCATCTAAACACCTTTAATATTGTGGTAAGCCAATTGTTATATATTGATATAAAAATTTGAAACGAAGATAAGTACATCAGTTTGTTTTATTCTCTACCAGATTTGTGGGATGGTTTGGTTGTTGTAATAGGTAGCAATACAACTACCTTGAAGTTTGATGAAATAGTCTCATCCTTGTTGTCAGAGGAGATGAGACAGAAAAATATGGAGAGTCAGAATGGAGATGCCTTCTCTGTACGAGGACGGTCCCAGAACAGAAATAAAAATAAGTCCTTGAGTGGGAGATCTAAATCTAGAGGGAGATACAAATCTCCAAGAAAACCTATAAAGGTATGTGGGAAATGCGAAAAGTAAGGACACAAAAAAAAGGATTATATATCTAAATCTCCTGAGAAAGGAAAGGGAATTTATGATGCTTCTTTTGCAGAGGTGAAAACGACCTCAGATTAATGTGGGGACGTGTACTTGTCTTCTTCTTCAAGTACATATGTAGATCATGAGGCATGGTTGATTGACTCAGGTGCATCCTTTCACTTCACTCCCCATAGGGAGTGGTTCTGCGACTATGAGAAATATGATGGTGGTGATGTCTTATTAAGGGATGATAGGAAGGCCAAAATCATCAAACACAGAAAAGTCAAGCTGAAGTTTCAAGGTGAAAGGATTAGAACACTTCTTGGTGTTCTGCATATTCTTGCATTGGCCAGAAATTTGATTTATGTAAGCAGTATGGATGATGTAGGTGTAAAAACAGTGTTTGAGAAAGATACCTGCAAGATAAGCTTCTGGGAGCACTATTATTGATCGGTGCAACAGTTATGTGGTTCCTGAAAGTGGTGCAAAAAACCTAGTGGTCTCTGGAGAAAAGACCATGTTATGGCATCAAAGGCTTGGACATATTGGAGAGAAGGGCTTTCGAATACTACATGGTAATGGTATGGTAGAAGATATGTCTAATTTATCTCTCGATTTCAATTTCTATGAACATTTTGTATATAGGAAGCAGAACCGGGTGAGTTCCCCCTCTGGTGCTAAGAGGGAAAAAGGGATATTATAGCTTGTGCACAGTAATGTGTTTGGACCTATGTCAATTGCATCACTAGGTAATTATGTGTACTATGTCTCCTTTATAGATGACTTATCAAGGAATACATGGATATATTTCCTTAGGAAGAAATATGAAGTCTTTGACAATTTTAAAGAATTTAAGGCTATGGTAGAAAATCAGACAGAGAAGAAGATCAAGGTGTTGAGGACATATAATGGTGGAGAGTTCTACAAGAATGAATTTGAACAATTATGTAAGAAATGTGGTATAGCATGACAGAATACTACTCCATACACACCTTGGCAAAATGGAGTTGTAGAAAGAATGAACAGGATGTTGATGGAAAAGGAAAGAAGCATGCTCAGTGGTGCCGAGTTAGGACAGGAAGTCTGGGCAGAGATGGTGGAGATTGCATGTTACCTGGTTAACAGATCACCTTCATCAGCGTTGGAGGATAAGACTCCACATGAGGCATGGACTGATAAGAAACCCTCTCTTTCACATCTAAGGGTATTTGGCTATGATGCATATGTACATGTTCCAAAGGAGAAAATAGCCAAGTTGGATAGTAAATTTAAAAGGTGCATCTTTATTGGGTATAAGGATGGCTTAAAAGGTTATAAGCTTTGGAACCCATAAAAAATAAAGTTTGTGTACAACTAAGATGTGGTGTTTAGAGAGGTGAAAGATGTTATTAAACATGAATTCCTATCAAAGGAACCTGAGAAGATAGAGTTTGAGCTAAAGGAGAAATAATTAGACTCTATAGCAAAACAAGAATCAGAAGATGAAGAGCCACAACTTCCAACTTTGAGAAGATCGGTTCAAGAGAGAAGGAAGCCAGAAAGGTATAGTCCATGATCTGCTTTCCATTCAAATTTTTCTTTATCTGTTACTGATGATGATCCCATAACTATCAGGGAGGTAGTAGATTCAAAGGATGGAAAACTCTGGAAAGAGGCCATGCTTGATGAAATGGCATCTTTGGACAAAAATGATGTTTGGGATCTGGTGGAGTTGTCAACTGGAAGGAAACCCATTGGAAGAAAATGGGTGTTTAAGAAGAAGATGAATGCAGAAGGCAAGGTGGAGAAATACAAAGCTTAGTTGGTAGTAAGAGTTTATTCCCAGGTGTCGGGAATTGATTTTGGTGATATCTTTTCTCTTATTGCCAAGTGAGCTTCTATTATATTACTTTTATCTTTTGTTGCTTCTTTTGATTTTGAGGTAGAACAAATGGATGTGAACACAACATTTCTTCATGGGAATTTGGATGAATGGATCTATATGAAGCAACCTGAAGGCTTTACGGTGAAGGGTAAGAAAGAACTAGTATGCAGGTTAAAAGAGTCTTTGTATGGGTTAAAACAGTGACCAAGGATGTGGTATCATAAATTTGATACATTTATACGGGGACTTGGCTTCACGAGAAGCAAAACGGATCATTGTGTGTATTTTAAATTAATTAGTGATTGTGTTATTTATTTGGTCTTGTATGTGGATGACATGTTTCTAATTGGAAATGACAAAGAAATTATCCAATTTTTGAAGACCCAATTGTCCTCAAAATTCGACATAAAGGATCTTGGTGTTGTAAACTATATTTTGGGCATGGAAATTAAACAATATTAGGCAAAGAGGAAGCTCTGGTTAAACCAAAGGAAGTATGTCAAGACAATATTGCAGAAGTTTAATATGTCAGACAATAAATTGGTGAAGGTTCCTATTCTTGTAGGTGTAAAGTTATCTGTTGAACAATTTCCCAAGACACAAGAAGAGGAAGAGGACATGTCTCGTGTTCCATATGCAAGTGCAGTCAATATCTTGATGTACGAAATGGTTAGTACTAGACCGAGCTTTGCACATGCAGTGGGAGTATTGAGCAGGTTTATGTCAAAACTAGGGAAGAAGCATTAGACAACAATGAAGTCAGTTTTTAGGTATTTGTGTGGCATTAGTGATTATGGTTTATCCTACCAAGGAAGACCAAGATTAGACATATTTTGGACATACGTGACTTTGTTAATGTAGACTGGGCTTGAGATCTGGATCATAGAAAATATACAAGTGGTTATGTGTTTAACCTATTTGGAGGAGTAGTCAGTTGGATGAGAAAGAGACAATTTGTACTGGCACTTTTCACTACAAAGGTAGAATACATGGTAGCTACTCATGCAAGCAAGGAAGCAATTTGGTTGTAGAGATTGTGTTAAAGTATGGGGTTAGTACAATGAGCTATAAGGATAGATTGTGACAGCCAAAGTGCAATTTCTTGGCAAAGAACCCTGCTTATAATTCAAAGGCAAAGCACATTGATGCTCAATATCACTTTATGAGGGACATGGTTGAGGACAAAAAGGTGTTGCTAGTAAAGGTGGACACTTTGAAGAATGCGGGATGCATTGATGAAGTCTGTGAGCACTGAGAAGTTTTCTTGGTGTAGAGAAACAATGGGAAATGCATGGTTGGACCAATGACTAAGATCTCCTGTGACTCCTTGTGTGGAAAAGAAAACAAGAAGTGGGATAATGTTTGGTGTCTGTTATACACTTTCCACGAATAGTTGCACGTGCGGGGGGGTTATTTCTCCCCCTTTTCGTTGCGTCAGGCACAACAGGGGGGGTGGCATCCCCCCCATCAGGGGGTTTATGAGGGGGTGGTAGCCAGCCTGCACGGGATACGAGGCAACGCCCCGATTTTCTATATATATATATATATAATATTTATATCTATATATATATATATATATATTATATATAATATATATATATATATATGCAGAACCAAGTATGGGGGGCAGACCCAAAGATGGTGATTGGACCTACCCATGGTTTTGTGCATGGGTTTTGCACATGGCTTTGGGCATGATGGTTTTCTGCCCATGGTATTTTGTAGATCCGATCAAGGGAACTACAATTATGTTCTAATCTAAGGTTAATGGATTGGGGTTTATAAATTCTTCAGCATGTATATATATGTATCGTAACACTGAAGGGAATATAATGAAAATCAATCTACTAGTCCTGGTTTTGAGATCCAGGGGAAAATCTCTATGTATTTGTTTTATGTTCTCGTCATTGTATATTTTATGTTTTAAGAATTCATTTGTAGGTAATTGTTGTACATGTTTAACACCTAAACACCTTTAATCTCAACTAGTGAAACAAGCCCTCCCATACTTGAAGAATCTTCCTCCGAGAAGAATCGAAGAAACTGTTGAATAACTTGGAGCTAGTCTTGAATCCTATTGACACCAAGATCCCTATATATACCAACAAAATGAGTTATGGCTGAATTTTTCAAATCATGTTAGGAGTAGAAAGAGGAACTTGAATAATCCTATATGTCCCATATGGGATTTTTAATCCTCTTGTGGTCAACATACATGTGGAAAAATTTAGTATTGTCGCCCCCTTCCCTCACCCAAATCACCCTACTTTTTAAATGCCACCTCTACTCTTCGACTTTGAGAAGCTGAGCTTTACTTTCAACTAGGGTTCAAAGAAATCCTTCAATGACCTCCAGAAAACCTAAGGATATAAAAGCATTTTGAGAGGAAATCAAAATAGATTCAATTTCTTCCAACTCTCTTCTTTGCTCAAGGATATGGTCTTTAACCCTACGTTTGACACATATTTTCAGTTCCTGCATTTTAGATGTTCAATAATCCATCACATACATCGATCGATTTACTAGGATATGATTCTAGCAAGAGTGTATCAAAGATATGAAGGAGACCTCCTTTATCAAAGAGTGGTTGAATTTGAAGGGGTATTTGGAGGGAGAGACGTTAAACTCTAGCTAGAGGAAAATGGGGAAGTGGTTAGAGATGACCTCGGGCCCGATCTAAGAGTGGTATTTGCTCGAAGCAATATCCAAGGAATATTCCATCAGGAATCAGTCTAATCACTTGGCAATCCCCTGATTAGCCAACCTCCCATTTTTCCAGGTTACAACTATGGGAAAAGGGAAAACATCAATGATATTTGAGCCATGTATGAGCTAAGAAATGTAAGGAGTGAAGGGATCAAGCATGGCACGATCTCCCTAAACCTTGCTAAAGGAGGTGGTAAAGTTAAGATCCCTAGCAAGGATGAAAGAGATTTCCCAAAGCAGATGATTTGAGGACTTCTCATATACTTGAAGGCACATGGAAGAAAATTTTGTATGCTAGCTTGATATGGTACTAGACAAAGGGGTACCAACAGAGGTAAACCTAGTGTCCAACAAAGTGATTCCTCTTGCATGTATTCTTCCATGATAGTGGATGTACTTGTAAAACAATAGATATTTATGTTTTTAATGATGTTTCTAACCTTAAAAAAATCTACTAAAATATGGTTGCATGTTGGTGAAGGAAAGATCTCTAATACCATTTGTAGTGTATGTACGTTAACTCTTAGACTTGAATCGCAAAAAAGGTATTCAAAGAAAATAAATTGAAAAAAAAAATGAAGACAATTGAGATGAAATATCCAAAACACAACCCTTGTATTAATGATTTTTTTTAAGAAAGATATAGTAATGTTCACAAGTTTTTAAGGTAGGGTGTCATGTCACTAAGTAGAGCTCCATGTATAAAATCACAAGACAAAAACATTCCATAGTCTTCTAACTCTATAAATATATTGCCAATAACAAATCCCTACCTAGTGGGCATTATAGTATAAAGAGGAGCCTTTCACATTAAATAATTATCCACTAACAATTGCAATAGCCCTTCTTTAAAGAACATTTTATATTCATTGATTGAATAAGTGCTAAGTACTCTATAGTAGGTAGGTTAGGGTAGGACCCTAACAGAAATGACCTTCTATGCTTTTTAAAAAGAGATCATGGACCAATCAAGTGTTACGTCATGGATCTACAGTTATTGATATTAATAAGAAGATGAACCATCTAGAACATAATCATGAATGTTATACTAGATTACAAAAACACACTTTACCTAAAGACACATTAAGCCAAGTTGAACTTAACTAATTCCTAAGTATTTTAATATCCAAATAGAAGGTGTTATTGATAACATATCCAAATATTAGACCTTGATTCAAAAATATGGGAGTGCATTGATCAAAGTACTAAAGCCTGATTACTATTGGAAATTAGAAAAAATGTAGAATAAGGCCAAAACAAACTAAAAAACTTTTTAGATGTGTATGATTTACAAAACGCGAGAGATGCTCCTACAAATAATATATAAACTTTAGCAACTTCTTTGTATATCAAGTTACATAAATATATTGGTCGAAAGACATTAAAAGTGAGGGGTTTTTAGAATTTAGTGATAAGAGCAATGAATGTGGCATTGATTTCTCCATAAACCCTCCCTAATGTCCTGGTCTTCCACCATCTGCAATATATCATTCCCAAAAGGGTCAAAATATTCCAAGAATAGTTCAACTCTCCACCCATCAAGGCCAAGATTCTTGTCCTTTACAAAAGAGTGAAGGACACCTTGTAGGATGTGTGTTATATTATTTCCATGAATATTTGCACGCACAGACCCAAGGATGGGGGGCAGACGCAAAGATGGTGGGAAAACCTACCAATGGTTTTGTGTATGGGTTTTGCACATGGTTTTGGGCATGATGGTTTTTTGCCCATGGTATTTTGTATATCTAATCAAGAGATGCTCCTACAAATAATATATAAACACACGTATAATCATTACCTTAAATCTAATCATTTTTATGTGAATAAATAGTTTATGCATTTAGATACTCATTATTAATTTCATAAAATAATAATTAAGAAGAGAAAATATCCATATCTATAAGGCACATTTCATTTTTCAGTACACTCTAAGTTTTTTTTATCATTAACAAAAAGATAAACAAACAAATTGAGGAAAGTTTTTTATCATTAACAAATAGATAAACACACAAATTGAGAAAAGTATCTATGTTTAGAGATGACAAGATTATTAATGTTTAGAGATGTTATATGTCATGTTGTGATGCTACTTACGATAAAACCAAAACTACTCAATAAAACATGTAGACTTCAACGCTTTACATATTATTATATTTAATATCTAAAAAATAATAATTTATAATATATATAAGTTAAGATAATGCTTTGTAAATTAAAATTGTGTTACAATAGTTATGTATATCAAATTATTCATAGTATATACTCAATAACAATGTTAATATACATAGTTGAGATGAAAAAATTTAGCATAAAACCAAACCCCTTAAATATAAGTGTAAGGATATGACATTAGAGTGAGATATCTTGAAACAACATTAAGACAAGAGATCTAGAGCTAATTCAAAGATACCCATTATCATCCACATATGACACCTCTTTCTTTCGTTTATTCCTTTACCATTGAAGGAAACTCTATTTTTCCTATCATGTTATCTTCTGTATCATGTCTAACTCTTAGTAATATAATATTTATGTCTTTTTTCTTATGAAGGATGGCTCATGTCTAACTCTTAGTAATATAATATTTATGTTTTTTTTTTCTTATGAAGGATGGCTCAGTTGACAATCTATCTACTTCATGTTATTCTCTTTTATAATGACACTTATTATATTTTTTCGCATCTCTACAATTCAAGTTTAGAACCCCTTCTCTTTTTGTTTCTAAGGCAATTCAATTGGGCACTTTATTCTTTTTTAATTTAACACTTCATTACATCATCTTATTTAATGTTTTACTGCAACATCTCCCCCATACTGAATTATAGAGTGTCTTTCAACGCAATTTTATTGCAATATATCCATATATCAATGATAGTGTCTTTCAACACAATTTTGTTTATACATTGGGAAAATCTTTCATAACTCATTTGTCAAACCAACAACGGAGATAGCCATCATTGTCTGTTATCCGCGAATGCAAGCTGACTCATTACTTTTATTCAAGGAAAACCACACCACATAAAATTACCCACTAGTGGTCCATAAGGGGGCAGGATTTCACTCTTGCTAGATGCCTCTGGGTCTTGGGTGTTAACTTGTTTCCTTACATCCGAGAAAGACAATCTCTTAACCAAGCAGAAGCAATTTTAAAACACACTGCAAACCATATTTCAACAAAATTATACACAATAAAATGATTTTCAAAAACTATTATCAAAATTTACCATAATAATAAATAACATAAATAAATAAAACCATCCCAAAAAATCATGAGAGAAATATGTATACAAGATGGACATAGAGAGACTTTTGGAGAGGGTATCGAACAAGAATGTTAAATCCTTAGTTTTCTTAAAACCCAAAACATTAATAAATTCGAAATAATGTTCAAATCTAAAGCACATGTGTTCAAATCTAAAAGTATTTTAATAAATATGAAATCTAAAAGTATTTTAATAAATGTGTTCAAATCTAACCTTTAGTGATATGTTCGAATCTAAACTAACTAACAACAATAAATGCTTACAGTTGGCCTTCTAATAACGTATATTTTAAAATTACTGTCCTACATATATTTTAAAATTACCATCTTCCAACTAACCAATCTATGATGCACTTTGAGTCCCTGTATACCTACAAAGAGTCAATTTTACAATGTGAGGCAAAAAACAGGAGCGTCAGACATGCATCAATCTCTGCCTTGGTGCTTGTGCCAAGTCCTAGGTTTAGCCAGATATGGAAGGAGAGAGCTTCCTGTCAATGTAAGTATGCACCCCCACCACACCTGCCTTCTTGTGTTGCACCATCAAAAAAACCAACATTACAGGACTGGGGGCTCATTGAAACCTAAAAGATCAACCAAATTTTTGCTTCAGAGGTATCAATAAGTATTTAAAGAAGCCAAGTTTCTGTGTAAGAATAATTGGCAGATAGATAAGGCGATTTTCAAAGATTTATTGCGGACCTCCCCTGTGCCCCAAGCAATGAAGACAATTAGAGATTTGTAAATACCAATCATTTTATCCCACCAGCAGAGGCAAGAATGAAAGGAAAGATGAAGTCCATTAACATGTGTATTGAGAGAAGTTAAAACATCATATGAGAGATCAAAATAAATTGCGCAATTAAAGAAAAGGTGATATATCAATTCAAGCCCTCTCAGGAAGAGGCAACAAACATTAGGACATGTGAAACCCTTACAAGATAAGTTAACCCAGGTGAGAATACACTTCTCCAGGGCCATCCATACAAAACATTTGAGATTTGGTGATAAGATCCATACCCAAATCTTCTTGTGTCACCAAATGTCCTTCCAGTCAAGAGAGGAGGCATAAATGGAATCATAGGCTTGACTAGCAGTGGCTTGCCCTGTAGACATGTTCCAAATCAATACAATAGATCTTTATCATTTTTTATATAAATCCCGCTAGATGAGATATTTTTGATAAAAGTATCCCATTCAACATCAAGGGATCCCTGCAAACCCAAAACATGAGAAATTTTCCAACAACATAGAGATACAACTAGAGAACTAGAGGAATAACCATGGAAATGTTGGGATATACTATAGGCATTAAGATAGGAAATAAGTTATGGAGAGAGTTGATGGAAAAATTCCCCCCCAATAAAAGGTTCCTTCCCGAGGATTACCTTGTGGCCATTGCCTACCTTCCTAACAAGCCGTTTGGAACTCCAGGGAAAGCCTCCAAAATACCCCTCCAAGTAATCAATCACGAAGGGGATTTTTGTACATGAAAGGACCTCAACCACTCTCAAAAAGGTCTATTATGTAGATATTTGTCATAAATAATCTGACTCCAAATGCCAGTACCCGAAACAACCCTCCAATATATTTTCATAGCAAGAGTGAGGCCAAAGCTATGAAGGTTTTTAAATCCGCAGCCCCCAAATACCTTTACCTATAAGAGTAGTTCTCATTTGGCCAGACAAAAGGCAACGTTATTCTTCTTAACGAATTAGAGAAAACTAAACATACAATGTTGAATTCTTGTGATGATTGGTTTGGAAATCTTTGATAGAGTAAGCCAATAAACCAATATACTTTCTAGAACATGTTTAACTAATGTCATTCGGTCGCCCAAAGAGATCCACTTGTAGCACCATTTGTTGATCCTGCATTCAATCATTTTGATGAGCCACGATAGTCTTTTACTTGGTAGAAATTTAGTTTGAGATGGTAACCCAAATAAATGAAGCCAATGTCTATAGGGGCACCTTGAATGGAAGAAATGAGGTGATGGAATTAATGGTCTACTCTTTTACATTATACTGGAGAAAAGATAAATTATGAATGTTCATCTCCATTCCAGTCACAAAACAGAAGGTAGTGAAGATGTGATCAAAATGAGTCCATTCAAAAACAAAATCGTCCCCATAAATTAGAACCTCATCTACCAAAAGTAGATGTGTTAAGTAAAGAAGCCTACAAACTTTGATCCCCTTATCTATACCATCATATTTAACCTTAGATATCATCCTACTAAAACCTTTGATAATTAGAATATATAAAATGGGGGATAAGGGATAGACTTGGCGTAAGCCTCTAGAACATGTGAAAAAAGTAGTAGGGGAACCATTCACCAGGATAGAAAAATTGTTGGGTTGTGTTATATTCTTTCCACGACTAGCTCCCCTAGTTAACCAGGGGGGTTAGAGGGGGGGCGAAGCCCCCCCTCGTTGCGCCGATTGCGCAGCGGAGGGGTCACAAGGGGGTTTGGGGGGGGACGGTTAGCCCCCCTCTATGGGGTCCGAGGCAGCGCCCGACGTAATTTTTTTTTGGACCCTATGTTAGGTTGGGCAGACTTACCTATGGTTTTGTGCATGGTTTTCGCACATGGTTTTGGACGTGATGGTTTCGGTCCATGGTATTAGATGCTTCAGCATGTATAAATATGTTTTGTAACATTGAAAGAAACATAATGAAAAATCAAACTGGTAGTCCCAGTTTTGGGATCCAGGGGAAAATCTCAGTGTATATGTGTTATGCTCTCACATTGTTTATTTTCTGTGTTTTAGAATTCGTATGCAGGTAATTTCTGTATGGGGTTAAAACCTATTGTTTTGGCTTCAAGGGGATGCCTTTGTCGCTGAGGGGTTTCGCCTGGGCCTGTGGTAGACCCTGTTCAGTGGGAGATCTGTGGGATTGATTTTGGTGCTGAAAGAAGATGACAAGTAGTGGAAAGATAGAGATTGAGCAATTTAACGGTCAGAGTTTTGAGTTATGGAAACTCAAGATGGAGGATCTGTTGGTAGATAAAGATCAATGGATCGCGGTAGATCCAGGTACTAAACCAATGTGAGTGTCCGATGAAGAATGGAAGAAGTTGGATCGGAAGGCAAAGAGCACAATACGATTGTGTGTCTCGGATTCAGTATTGCTGAATGTGTCAGGGGAAGCTACGGTTAAGGCTTTGTGAGACAAGTTAGGGACTTTGTACCAATCTAAGTCTCTGGTGAGTAAACTGTTCCTACAGAAAAAAGTTGTATAACCTGAGGATGAAAGATGGAGACTCGATGACAGAGCATCTGAACGCATTTAATACTGTGGTAAGTTAGTTATTATTTGTTGATATTAAAATTTTAGATGAAGATAAGTGCATTATTTTGTTGTGTTCTCTACCAAAATCGTGGGATAATCTGGTTATTGCAATAGGTAGCAATGCAACTGCCTTTCAGTTTGATGAAATAGTCTCATCCTTGCTGACAGAGGAGATGAGACGGAAAAATATGGAGAGCTAGAATGGTGATGCCTTGTCTATACGAGGACAGTCCCAGAACAGAAACAAAAATAAGTCATCAAGTGGGAGATCTAAATCTAGAGGGATATCTAGATCTCCAGGAAAACCTGTAAAGGTGGTGTGCTGGAAATGCAGAAAGGAAAGGCACTACAAAAGGGAATGTAAATCTAAAGCTCCTAACAAAGGAAAGGGATTTGATGATGCTCCTTTTGCAAAGGTGAAAGCCACCTCAGATGAAGGTGGGGATGTGTACTTGTCTTCTTCAAGTACATATGTAGATTGTGAGGCATGGTTGATTGACTCAGGTGCATCCTTTCACTTCACTCCCCATAGAGAGTGGTTCTGTGAGTATGATAAATACAATGGTGGTGATGTCTTCTTAGGGGATGATAGGAAGGCTAGAATCATTGGTCATAGAAAAGTAAAGTTGAAGTTGCAAGGTGGAAGGGTTAGAACACTTCCAGGTGTTCTACATATTCCTACATTAGCTAGAAGTCTGATTTCTGTAAGCAAGCTGGATGATGTAGGTGTAAAAATAGTGTTCGAGAAGGATACCAGCAAGATGGTTCGGGGAGCACTGGTATTGATGTGAGGAGTTCAGATTAGAACTCTGTACAAGCTGCAAGGTAGCACTGTTGTTGATGGGTGCAACAGTTTCGTGGTTCCTGAAAGTGGAGCAGAAAATCTAGTGGTCTTTGGAGACAAGACCATTTTGTAGCATCAAAGTCTTGGAAATATTGGAGAGAAGGGCCTTCAAATACTTCATGGTAAAGTTGTGGTAGAAGGTATGAGTAATAGCTCTCTGGATTTTGATTTCTATGAAAATTGTGTATATGGGAAGCAGAATTGGGTGAGTTTCCCCTCTGGTGGTAAGAGGACAAAACATATATTAGAACTTGTGCACAGTGATGTGTTTGGACCTGTGAAGGTTCCATCACTGGGTAAGTTTGTGTACTATGTATCATTTATAGATGACTTCTCAAGGAATACATGGATATATTTCCTCAAGAAGAAATTTGAATTCTTTGACAAGTTTAAAGAATTTAAGGCTCTAGTGGAAAACCAGACAGAGAAGAAGATAAAAGTGCTAAGGACAAATAATGGTGGAGAGTTTTGCAGTAAGGAATTTGAAGAATTTTGTAAGAAGTGTGGTATAGCACAGTAAAAGACTACTCCATATACACCTTAGCAAAACGGAGTTGCAAAAAGAATGAACAAGATGTTGATGGAAAGGGAAAGAAGCATGCTCAGTGGTGTTGGGTTAGGACAAGAATTATCTGCAGAGACGGTGGAGACAACATGTTACCTAGTCAACAGATCATCTTCATCAGCATTGGAGGATAAGACTCCACAACAGGTATGGACTGGTAAGAAACCTTCTCTTTCAAATCTGAGGGTATTTGGATGTGATACATATGTACATGTTCCAAATAAGAAACAAACCAAGTTGGATAGTAAATCTAAAAAGTGCATCTTTATTGGGTATAAGGATGGTTTAAAGGGTTACAAGCTTTGGGATCCAGTAACAAGGAAGGTTGTGTGCAATCGAGATGTGGTGTTTAGAGAGGTGAAAGATGTTATTAAGCATGAAGTCCAACCCAAGGAACCTAAGAAGATAGAGTTTGAGCTAAAGGAGGAAGAATCAGACTCTACAACAGAGGAGGAATCAGAATATGAAGAGCCACAAACTCCGGGAGTGAGAAGATCAATTCGAGAAAGAAGACAGACAGAAAGGAATAGTCCATTTGTTTTCTATTCAAATTTTATCTATTACTAATGATGATCCCAGAACTTTGAAGGAAGAAGTAGATTTAGAGGATGGAAAACTTTACAAAGAGGCCATGGTTGATGAAATGGCATCTTTGCACAAAAATGAGGCTTGGAATTTGGTGGAGTTGCAAGATGGAAGGAAACCCATTGGCAGCAAATAGGTGTTCAAGAAGAAGACAAATGCAGAAGGAAAGGTGGAGAAATACAAATCTCGGTTAGTAGAAAAAGGTTATTCCCAGGTGCCGGGAATTGATTTTGGTGATATTTTTTCTCCTGTTGCCAAGGTAACTTCTATTATATTACTTTTATCTGTTGTTGCTGCTTTTGATTTTGAGGAAGAACAGATGGATGTAAAGACAACATTTCTTCATGGGGATCTGGAAGAGGACATTTACATGAAGCAACCTGAAGGCTTTGCGGTGAAGATTAAGAAAGAACTAGTATGCAAGTTAAAGAAGTCTCTGTATGAGTTAAAACAGTCACCAAGGATGTGGTATCATAAATTTGATACATTTATACAGGGACTTGGCTTCACTAGAAGAAAAGCAAGTCAATGTGTGTATTTTAAATTAATTGGTGACTGTGTTATTTATTTGGTCTTATATGTGTATGATATGTTTCTGGTTGGAAGTGACAAAGAAATTATCTAGGATTTGAAGACCCAATTATCCTCGAAATTCAACATGAAAGGTCTTGGTGCTGCAAACTATATTTTGGGCATGGAAATCAAAAGAGATTGGGCAAAGAGGAAGCTCTGGTTAAACCAGAGGAAGTATGTCGAGACAATATTGCAGAGGTTTAATATGTAGGATAGTAAACCAGTGAAGGTTCCTATTCCTGTAGGCGTAAAGTTATCTGCTGAATAGTGTCCCAAGACACAAGAAGAGGAAGAGGATATGTCTCATGTTCCATATGCAAGTGTAGTTGATAGCTTGATGTATGCGATGGTCTATACTAGACTAGACATTGCACATGTAGTGGGAGTATTGAGCAGGTTTATGTCAAAACCAGGGAAGGAGCATTGGACAACAGTGAAGCGGGTTTTCAGGTATTTGCGTAGCACTAGTGATTATGATTTGTGCTACCAAGGAAGACTAGGATTGGACAAAATTTTGGATATCCATGGCTTTTTTGATGTGGAATGGGCTGGAGATATGGATAAGAGAAGATCTACAAGTAGGGTATGTGTTTAACCTATTTGGAGGTGCAATCAGTTGGATGAGTAAGAAACCATTTGTAGTGGCACTATCAACTACAAAGGCAGAATACATGGCAGCCACTCATGCAAGCAAGGAAGCAATTTGGTTGCAGAGATTGTGTTCAAGTATGGGATTAGTACAGGGAGCTATAAGGATAGACTTTGATAGCAAAATTGCAATTTTCTTGGCAAAGAACCCTACTTACCATTCAAAGACAAAGCACATTGATGTTCAGTATCACTTTGTGAGGGATATGCTAGAAGACAAAAAGGTGTTGCTGGTAAAGGTGGACACTTTGAAGAATACTACAAATACATTGACAAAATCTATGAGCTCTGAGAAGTTCTCTTGGTGTAGAGAAACAATGGGTGTTGCAGGGTTGGATAAATGACTAAGCTCTCTTGTGGCCCCCTCTGAAAAGAAAACAACAAGTGGGAGAATGTTGGGTTGTGTTATATTCCTTCCACGACTAGCCCACGTAGTTAACCGAGGAGTTAGAAGGGGGTGGAGCCCCCCCTTCGTTGCACCGATTGCATAGAGAAGGGAGTCACAAGGGGTTTAAGGGGTGTAGGTAACCCCACTCTACAAGGTCTGGGGCAGCGCCCCAAAAAATTTTGGTTTTGGACCCTATGTTAGGTTGGGTGGACCTACTTATGTTTTTGTGCATTATTTTCACACATGGTTTTGGAAGCAATGGTTTTTGGTCCATGATTTTGGATGCCATGGTTTTCAGTCCATGGTATTGGATGCTTCGGCGTGTATAAATATGTATTGTAACATTGAAAGGAACATAATGAAAAATCAAGTTGGTAGTCACGGTTTTGGGATCCAGGGGAAAATCTCTGTGTATATTTGTTTTATGTGTTATGCTCTCACATTGTTTATTATCCGTGTTTTTGAATTCGTATGTAGGTAATTTATGTACGGGGTTAAAACCTACAAAATCACCTTTTTAATATTTTATTTTGGTTACGTGTCCTAAAATTTTGTCATTTTTTGTCTTTGTCGGATTTGTATTTTGATTGCTTCATTGAGTTTGACTTTTTGTTAGCTTTTCATCGATACTTGTTTCAACTCATTTGGTTACACAGTTTGCAAATGGTACTCATCTAGAGTTTGATAATTTTTACCCCCTAGGTTAAAAAATATACAAATGTATATTATTTTAATTTTTGTAAATAAATTAGTAATTGATTGTAAATATTAATTCCTAGTTAAATTTTTACTAATTAATTTATTTTCACTAATGGTCCTACAAAATCATTGCAAGAAAATTGTAGAACAATTAAAATTATGTATTTTCAGGATTTTGGTAATTTATTCCAATTCTCAATTTTAAAAGAAAGTACGAGCCCTGAAATCTCAAAATTGCAAAGTGGTTGTAGTTCATTTTGTCATATTTTTAATTACCAAGTAGTTGTAGTTCATTTTGCTAGATTTTTAATTACCAAGTGGCTATAGTTTATAATGGATGAGTCCCACTCCACGTGGGCCATGTTGTAACTCATTTCTCACTATGTCTTTAAATTATAGAAGAAGAAAAAAATATATTTCAAAATAAAAACAAAAAAATCAAAATCAAAACAAACAAAATATCTGGATTTTATTAAGCGTGGATTGATATTATTGTTGAGAATGATGTAGCGGTGGGATCCAATCAGAGTTATTTTATTTTTAAAATATATATAAACGTGCATGCACTTAAGTGTCAAGCATCTTTTAGGTTCCTATACCAATAGGAGTTATAATTTTGAATGACTAAGGTTAAGCCTTGTAATATTGTACATACCTTCGCTTTATGCAAATGTTTTCCATATTAAAAAATTAAAAAATGTAAAGAGGGTATGTCCTAAAAGAATAATCAAAGGACAAAAAGAATGAAAAGTGCCAAAAAATGAAAATATATGAACCCCAAAAAACAAAAAGAGACCACGAAAGTGTGCAATTCAAAACGCCACTACTATTTACTTTTTATGCATAATAAATTATTGTGTGCAGCTTGTTACTTATGCCACAATCCATGATAGCTAAAATGTTTAAACTTGGCTATTTCATACTTTGAATTTTATGTTTATAGGTAGTGAATAAATCTGACCAAACAATGAATCTTGGCAGATCATTAGATAGGTAGAGTGAATAAAAGGAGCTCATCAGTTTAATCTGAGCCCTTGGATGATATAAGGTTAGAATTAAATAGTTTATTTTGTAAAGAAAATAAAAAGATTGATAAGGGTTTGCTAGTCTAAATGCACCCAAATAAAGTGAAGAAAAAATGGTAGGATGAGTAAGTGGGTAAGTAGTAGAAAGGTTGCAGAAATGTCATATGATTATACAAATGCACTTATTTCATCATATTAAATGCAATTTTTAAAGGTGCATAAGTAGATAACAAAGCAAAAACAATGGTTTACAATATGATTTACTTAACATCCCCTGATTCATTTTAACCCCCATAGCACTTATTAACTTCCCTTTCACAATAAAATAGTAATATCTATAGTTCTTTAAGTCGAAGAGGCTCAGAGAATTTCCTTGACTTCTAATGGGACTCGGCCCTCGGCTGGAGGACTTAAAGAAGGAAAGGTGTTAAAATTCCCTCATAAATCATTCATCCTCCTCATAGAACCCCTTTTTCCTAAGGTTAAAGTTATTTTGCCTAGGAAAACCCCTTTATAAACATGTTTTATGTACAAAACCCACCAAACATATTTATCCTAAATACTAAGTATATGGAAAGCACACAACATTTCATATACATAAGTGCAATACCCCTTCTGCTCATTTCACTGCATATTAACTTTTTAACTTTATTATTTAAATTTCTGAAAAACCCATTGTGCCATATATGTTTAAGTCATTTATATAAATTAACCCCTCCCCTTAGTTTGTTTATAAACTATATTACTACCCCGTATCCCACAAATATATTAAAAACCCCGCCCACAGTCCTTAATACCTTATTAAGGTGCCCCCTACAAGATTAAGTATTAAATTAATCATATACCACCGGAAATTAGACTCAGGGCCCCACGAAATTTTTTTGTATAAATCATCACGCAGCTTTACCTCTTGATCATCGTACGATCTCCCTCCCCCTCATCCAATGGCCCTCATCCATATCGGGCCAACCTGATGTTCGCCCTTTACCCGCCCAATAAGGTGGTCTTCCTCCCAGTCCCCGATGCTACATGTCAATCAATGAATGGGATCGGGCTACCCCTCCTGAATACTGGCCACACCAAAAAAGTAGTGCAATGGACCTCCCAAACCACTTCCCCCTTTCAACCAAAAATCATCATTGTTCATCAATCAATGAAACCGCCAAAATTAACCGTTTTCACTATAAAATCTTGTTTACCCCTCTTTTCACTCTTTTCGCACAATTGTTACTGAGAATTCAGAAAAGCCATTGTGACCCTTGCAAACAACAAAATTGCTCACTGACCTCTGCCATTAGTCCAGAGGCGCTACAAACAGCCTAGCTCATCCATCAGTCTGTACTAGAACCGTAAGAACCTCTGCAGCCACCATCAACCACCATTTACAATCAATTCCGCCCAATTCTAGGTATTTAGTCGTGGAATTCCAACTCCATTGTCAAGTTTAGAGTCAATTCACCCTCATAACATTGTTAATTAAGTAAAAAACATCAAAAATACTTCTGTTTTAACACTTTGAGCCATAACCATTCTGTAAAACCTTAGTTTCCCTAAAAACTCTGAATCACCCCCCATGCTCAAATCCATAAGAACTGAGTATTGCTACCCCAATTGCAATGGATGTAAGGCCCATTACCACCCCCCATTTGGACCTGGACCACCTTCCTTTAGTTGATAAAGATTTTAAAATAAAAGATACCTCTGCCCAAGAGCCCCTACTCAAAGTACATTGCCAAAGTAGGGACAGGTTCCTAAACCATGCTGATGAAATTGGCCTTTGGGAGTCAAATTTGCCCAAGTACCAGTTCCCGCAAGTCCACATTTTTCGTGAGATTGTTCATATGTGCTATGCTTGCTATGTCCCCAGTCACATAACTGTCATTTTTCATGACAAAAAGGTCATTTTCACCATCATTTCCTAGTCTATTAATGAAATGCTGCAACACCAACCAGGACCAAGCCTAACCCCACTCTCAATTGGAGACCTATTGGACCTGTATCCCAAACTTAGCTCTGCAAAATTGGCCCAACTATTCCAGACCTTAATCAAAGAAGAGAAACACATCCTTACAAACTCCCCTCCATATGTAGTTGTTATTTTTTCCCCATGCGGCTAGAATATTGTAGCCATGATATCCTGTATTATGCGGTACACCACTAGTGAATGCATTGATGAGTTTATCCTTACCTTCATGTCCATCTACACTCCAGGACAACCTCATGTTGTCATTTATGACTATGCCCAATTTATAGCTGACAGGATGCATGAACAATTTATTAGAATGAAAAATGAAAGATTTTTCAAGTATTTTTCAGTTTTATACCATATGTTCTTGTATTATCAACCTAATAAGTTCCCATTCACCCTTTAGAAGCTTGACACCGAGGGCCAACCCAGATCTGTAATCTTTTGGACCCCACTTTTTCATGAGTCTGGATCACCATATACTTACTCAGACTTTATTGATTTATTTGTACATCTAGTCATGGCAATGTTGACTAGAATCCCTCCTCCTAGAATCAATCCAGAAATAAAGAGAGTCCTTCAATTGTCTAAACATACCAAAGTGGGTGAATGGTACGTTTACCAGAACCATACAGAAATCATCAATGCATATGAAGTCATCAATGCAATTGAAGTCAAATTCATCAATGCTAAGAAGAAGGCTTATTTCAAGATAAAAGACCAACTAGGCCCCTTCATATGCAACTCTAGGGAGGCAGGCAAAGAATCAGTCCTAATTCTACAAAGAATGAAGTTCCAAAGGAGTTTTGTTTAGAGATATGATCTTTGGAATCCATCACAAAGAAGAGACAAAAGATCAAGCTAGGACCTTTCATTCACCATCCCATACCTAAAATAGAAGCATATGCAAATCAAACAGAGTGGGTGGAAGGTACCCTAGTAGATCAAGATAGCACCAGAGTAGACATAGAGAATCCTCTTATTGATTTAGAAAAGTAGCTTGATGATAGCTCTTTTCTGCATGTACTAGATGAACCAGAAAGAACCATGAGTACCCCTCCATTCATGCAGACTCCTCAGAATGAGGAGAATATCCCAAAAATAAATAGAGAAGGGGCTTCCACTTCAAGAATGGCCAACTCTGAATTGCATCAGGAATCAAACAAGAGGCAAAGACTAAATCTAGCCTCTAAGTAGAAATATACTGAAGACTCAACTGAGGTCACAAATACAGAAGTAGAAAGAAGTAGGCCTCCCACTCCATGTGGAGGCATGTAAGAGCCTTCCACATCACAAACTCAGATGTTGGAAAGGCAGCTTAGTGTTGAAGTGTCTTCCTTTAGAATGCCTGCGGACAAAGATCAAGATATCAAGGAAAGATACAAGGAAATCAAAGCTAGAAATGAGAGGCTTAAGGCCCAAACGTATGGACAATACCTAAAGATGATTCACACCAATCAAATAAGGCTAATGTCAACCTTTGATATTAAAGATCGAAAGCTGCAAATGACTTTTGTGAAACACACAGCTCAGCAGCCCAAGACATCATCAGATTTTCAGAAGGTGGATTTTGAAGTGTTGGCAAGGGATATTCATCCCATAGACCAAATTGAATTGCACAAATAGGCTGGAGAGATGATATAATCCACCCTGACAAGTAAAGCCATAGCTTCCCATCAGCTACAGAACTCTCTGAACAACATCTCAGCATAATTTCAGTTAGAGAAGGCCTCCTCACAAGGCAAGAATACAAGGATCAAGTCCTTAGAGGACTTAGTGATTGAATTGGGACACGATCCCAAGGATATAAAAGCTACAAGGTAGATTATTAAGAAGAAAAATGATGATATTGCTACACTTAAGAGGTAATTGAAAATACCCCAGCTGCATCATCCTCAAACTCTAGAAATCATATAGAATCAAACCAAACATGAGGAATTGCTGGACTTGGTCCTGAAATTGAACGATCAACTAAAAGAGGCTGAAAAGGAATTGGATGCTCTGATCCAATTAAAACAAGAAGGTGTGGCCACTTCTTCAACAAATGTTATCCCTACAATCTCCACATTAGTGCCATCCACACTAGCAACATCTTTGGCACCTACATCTCCACTTGCAATAGCCTTGCCAACAACAATAGAATCTACATCAGTAGCAGGTGCATTAGGAGAGAAAGTAGCAAAATTAATTAAAGCCATGCAAGAAATGTATATCCAGGCTGCAGAGATGAAAAAACTAAAGTAAAAAGGTGGCAAGTTTGGAAACTGACTGCAAACTTGCCCAACTCAAGCAAAAAGAAGAAGCACAAAAGGCCTAGAGAATGGGTGAGAGAATCAAAATCCTAGAGAAGGATTTAACACTGGAGAAAACACTTGGACAAACCAAGGAAATGCGGTGGGCCAATATCATTGACTCTATCAATGATATTTGGCCATCAATCCAAGTTATTTTTGAACAAACAGAGTTAGTAAAGATAGCTACAGAAGCTATCTAGAAAGTGAAGGAGGAGTTGGGAGATAAACCAGAGGATGCCAATAGACTCATCCACTTCCTCAATAGCAAGAATAGATATGAGCTCCATGAGATAAATATAGAAGATAGGACTACAACCATTTTAGAAATAAGGAAGGTCCTTTCCAAAAGGAACCTTATGCTTAATTTGGAAGAAAAATGCCACAATATGCAGGTAGCCATTGATAGGTTCATGGCTAAATTCAATATTTTAAGGGAGAAAGGTCTACCTAGTCCTATGGTTATCAATGATAAACTCATGATGCAGTTGGATTATGGTGATAGACTCAGAAATTTGGCTAAGGAACAGACCAGCTCTTCCTCCATAAAAGCATTTCCAACAGGAAGAGTGTTGTACAACACATTTGAGAACTTGTTTTTCCTTGAGCATGAGATCAAACATTTATTCCTCACCAAGCCTAATTTTTCCAAGTATACTGAAGCCGATGAAGTCTGTAGGAGGATGATGAATGTAAAATTACCAGATGCAGAATGGTGGGAGACTATGAATGATTTACTGTGATGAATTTATAGCAAAAAAGTTACTACACAGTAAAAACAGAGCAGCCAGGTGAATAGGTAAAAACAACACATCAGGGTCAAAGAGTATTAGGTGAAAGATGAAATTAAAGAAAACTCCAATGTGAAACTCCACAACTGCAAGCCATCATAAAGGGATACAAATCCAACCATAATAGCCAGAAGTACCAAATAAAACAAGACAACATGAAACAATTCATTATCTGTCTCTATCTTCTTGCAAGAAGATATTTATATTTCCTAAATTTAATCTCAAATCAGTTTGAGATATTTTGTAATATTTTTTTGTATAAATACTTCATAAATTGAAGTATGTAGGGTGGATTCTTAGACATTGCTATAGATTTTTTGATCAAATATTATAAGCTACTGTATCACTGTTTGGACCAATAAGCTGGATTAATGAATAAATCAAAGACATTTCACTGGATTCATGTGTAGTGCGAAGAAGAACAAGTATTTTCTCTTGTGGTGTTATTTTCTTTATAAATATTTTCATACTCTTAATTGTATCTAAAATCTAAATGATGTAATATGGAATGATATCTCAGCATTTGCTTCATTTCACTATGTTTTAACTATTATGCATTTTAATGTTTTATACTAATTATCTAAGTTAAGGAATTCTTGATTGCTCCTTAGTTGCACGGAAAATTGAAGAAGAAATTAACACCCTCTTGCGAAACCATCCCTAGAATCTATGGATTACCTAAGATCCATAAAGAGGGGGTCCCCCTTAGACCAATAGTTAATACCATTGGCTCCCCAACCTATGAGCTTGCCAAATATGTCGCCAAAATTCTAAAACCCCTGGTTGGAAACACTGACTCCTTCATTAAAGACTCACATGACTTTGTGAATCTTATTAAGAATGAAAGAATGGAAAAAGATGACATCCTGGTGAGCTTTGACGTGGTCTCCTTACACAAAGATTCCTCTTGATGAAGCCATTCAGGTTATAAGAAGTGTCGCCGATCCAGAGACCGCAAAACTAGCTGAAGTATGCTTAAGGTCTACTGTATTCACATTCCAAGGAGCATTCTATGAACAGACATCTGGTGTAGCAATGGGATCACCCCTCTCGCCGATTGTAGCCAACTTATACATGGAATATTTTGAGAAGAAGGCCTTAAACTCTTATCCTTTAAAACCAGCTTGGTGGAAGCGTTTTGTCGATGACACGAATATAAAATGGACCCATGGTAGAGCAGAACTCGACATGTTCTTCAATCACCTTAACTCCATCTCCCCTGATATAAAATTCACAATGGAGCTTGAAGAAAATTGGAGCATTCCTTTCTTGGACATTCTCATCATCAGAAAAGATGATGGCTCTTTGGGCCATAAGGTTTTCAGAAAGGCAACTCACACAGAGAGTTACCTTCATGCGGACTCCCACCATCACCCAGCACAAAAGCTTGGCGTCCTGAACACTCTTGCCATTAGAGCCCTCCGAATCTCTGACCAAGAGCATATAATCGAAGAAAAGAAGCATTTAGTTTCAACTTTCAAAAATTTGGGCTACAAGGATCATGAGATTAAAAAAGCCATAAAGAAAGCTGAATTAAGGTTGTCATCTCCCATACCTAAAGAACAAGATCAACCTCAAGGTGGTAAGGTTTTTCTACCTTATATCCAAGGAGTCACAGACAAAATGGCAAAAATCCTAAGAAAGAAAAACATTGTGACTCAATTCTCAGCTCCCGGTACCATCAGACAAAGTTTAAAGTCTGTTAAGGATGATATTGACAAGCAGCAGCTCAAAGGAGTTTATAAAATAGACTGTTCATGTGGGAAAAGCTACATAGGTGAAACTGGTCGCTCCCTCCAGACAAGACTGAAAGAACATGGTGCTGACATTAGGAATGGAAGATCTCGTACCTCAGCATTGGCAGAGCACTCCTCGAAGACTAAACACCACATCTGCCTTGAAAGCGCATCAGTTATCGCAAGAGAAGAGCAGTATCAGAAGTGGAAAATCAGAGAAGCCCTCGAAATCTTGAAACATCCTTGTAATCTGAACAGAGACAGCGGTTTGGAGATCAGCGGGAGCTGGCTTCCCCTCATCAGTGAGATCAAGAAGCGTCAGCCCAACCCCAGGTAAGTCGTCTAGCAGGTTAGTTTTTCCTCCCTGTCCCTTTTCAATTCTCATGTTCCCCTTTTCAATTCTCATGTTTTATTATAGCTTAGGCTTTATTATAGGTTTTAATATAATTTAGGCTTTATTATATAAGTTAGATATTTGTTAGGTTTTATTAGATTTAATTTATATAGATAGTGATATAGGTATTAGAATTTAGATGAGGTTTTATAAGTTTTTATTTATTAAGTTCTAGGAATGTTAATATTATTTGAGACTTTATGATATATAATATTAAGTCTTTATATAGATTATGTTTTATAAATATAGTTATATAATCCTTAAGTTTTGCAAATAGTAATGTGATTTTGATATGAATATTTTAATAAAATTAAATATATATTATATATTAATTTATTATAGGTTTTAATATCTAATAATAATAATATTGTTTATATTTAAATTCTATTATATTATATATAAATATAATATTTATTAATATATTAATTCTAATTATTTATATTATTAGTCTTACATAGTATTAATAGTTTAATTCCATGATAGTTTAATAAAAAATTTTAGTTATTAATATTATTATATATTAATACTATTATATATTTTAAAGGCTTATAAGTATTAATATACTAATATTATTATTAATTCTATTATTTAGACTAATCTTTATGGATTTTAATATTAATTTTTTCAGGTTATATAATTGTAGGTTTCATTTGGATTAAGCCCTAAAAAGTATTAGGTCATATAAATTTCAGTGTTAGATAGTTATTAGGTTTATATTATTAATTTAATATATTTATTAAGTTTTTAGATATTAATTAAAGTGTTTAGTTATTTAATAGTTTTGTTTTTAGGTCTTAATTTAAATGATATTAATTTATAAAAATTAATGTTTTATTTTATTTTTATTTTTAAGCTTCATTATTAATCTCCCTGGCCGACCTGTGCTGTTCCTTCCTTATTCTTTCCCTCTTGAGTATTTATCTCCTCCTTCTGGCTCTCCTTTTATCATCTTTATCATCTTTCTCTTTACCCTGATGATGGATCCCATTTGGGATTCGAAACGTTGGTGTAAAAATTCTCTTACTGTGGATTCTCCGACCATAAATTCAAAAAGCACAAACCACAGATCTCTGAAATCCAGTTTCCCTCTCATCTATAGTAAAGGATTCTTAATTTCCCTTTTCTCATGATTACCCTTTGTTCCTCCTTTTAATCCCAGCTTGAGAATTCTTAAGTTCTCCCTTACCCTGGTTAAGATCATTTCACCCATTTGACCTAAAATCCTATGCTTCACTCTACTAGCTTTCCCATTGATCACTCTCTTTAATGATTTAATCCTAGTTCTACTACCCTTCTTTGACTCCATAGCCCAATAGCCAGAGACATCATTCTATCCATCTGTTTAAGGATTCCAGCATCCAACTTCCAATACGAATCCAAAACCCCCTGAACTTTAAGAATTGGCCTAAAATCTCAGCAAACAAAGCTAAAACATATAGAGAGAGCCCTCTCTGAGTCATAGGTTAGCTAGATCCTATAATTAAAATATTGTTTTGTGGTTACCTCGGTCTTTTCCTTCTTCTGATAACTTCTAGGGAGAATTTCTGAGTGATAACATAGTGGCAACCATACTGGGGAAAACCATCAATCCTAATAAATCTTTAAGAAATTTTTAATTCTATATTTTGAGCCTATTAAAGTAATTTATTAGAAGTTATTTCTCACAAAAAGAAAACAATTAGAAAAATTCTAAAATTCTGGCTTCGAGGAGAACTCATTATACTAGGGCTAACCTAGATCCAAACCCTCCCCCAGTAGTTAAGAATCCCAACCTGATTCCAAGAAAAAACAAAAAAGAAGAAAGTTTAGCTAGTCACACACCCTTAGTTAAAGCTAATTCATGCACTGATGAATGGTTTTTTTTTAAAAGATCTTCCCTTTGATGAGCAATTTGATTTGTCATTATTTAGATCAAAGTCTAAAAATGAAATATATGATACTGTTCTACACACTGAGTTCATTGTAGACCTTGAAGTCCAAAAGGCCAATTAGTCAATTGATGAGTACAATCTAAATTCACCACAATCATCCCTTAGTATTACCAAGATCCCTGAGTTTTCTGAACAATTATCCACTACTCTTAGTTCACCACTATTCCCTTCAACCTCTGAAGCCCATTCCCCACCACCATTCCTAGCCTCACTCCCTTACCAACCTATCACTTCTCATTTACCACTCACCAGTCCTAGTTCATCCTCCACTACTGCATCATCTTCCAATGCCTAAACCCCACATCTTAGCCATTCCCAACTTATAGCCATGGCAAATAGATATGATCCCCTTGTCTTACCGACTCCACTTGGTGCCATGCCAGCAAATTACCAAAGTAAAATCATCCAATTTGATGGTATAGGACACTACACTGCACAACACCATGTTAATAAGATGACAGACTACTTTAAACTTTATGAAATTGATATTGTGGATGTCCAAATGATACTATTTGCCCAGACTTTAGCTGGTGATGTTAGGAAATGGTTTAGATCACTGCCTGATAATAGTATTGATAGTTTAGAAGTATTTCATCAACAATTTTTGAATATATGGGAAAAGAAAAAGAATCCTCTACAGATCCTTTCAGAATATGAAAATATTAAGAGAGGACCCAATGAAACTATTCAAGATTACTGGATCGGATTTAACAATATATACAATGCAATTCTAGTTAATCTTAGACCCCCACCTAACTTAGCATTAATAAAGTTCCTTGATGGTTTTGACATAGACATGGAATTCCAGCTCAAGGAAAGAAACCTGCTAACCCTAGAAGATATGCAAAGTGTAGTTGTAAGTGTAGAGGCTAATTTATTAGCTAAAAGAGCTAGAGTTAGGAATGAAAGAAGAGGAACAGCTAAAGATGAGCCTTCACCCTCTGACATTAAAATAGATAGCTTAGCGAAAGGCATGGAAAATTAATGGATAGAATAGAGAATATAGAGAGGAAACCCAAGTGGGATAATCAACAGGTGTTGAGGGAATTGTTCCCCTAGGGCTTTTGGGTGGAAACCCTAGCAGACTGAAAGTTGTCTAAACAAAGAAACACACATTCACACAACCATTATGCTATTATAAGCAAATTCTATAGTAAGAGGGGTGTACCTCAGGTCCTACGTTCAATAAGTTCCTTTAGGGTCCAAACCCTTCTTCAAGTCCCTTTCGCGCCTTTGTCCTGCAAAACAACCAATTCCAAAGAATACAGCAGTATATGGACAAAGACTTATCAAGAAATCATCTTCATGTTATAAAGGAAGGTAGTTAGTTATGAACTTTAAACAACCATTCACATATGAATTCCAACATGAATATCATAAACATAAAGAAGATGCATATCAGGAACCAAGAAGTGTTTCTTTATTATAGACAAATAGAATGTACAAAAGGAATAATATCACTTGAGTAACCTTTCGCAAGCTCCAACCAAAGCTTCCTTCCGGATCCATCCAGCCTCAAGCCTTTAGCATATCTCCTTCCATGACTCACTCCATGATGCCATAACAAGTAGATGAACATCAACACACAAGGAAACAAGGGTTTCCTATACAAATGGGGGAGGTGCAGAAGGCATAAGGATCTTCAGACCTGGTCCGGGGAAAAATCTCAATATAATAACCTTTCTCTCTCTTCTCTCTTCCTTTAGGACTTCCCTTTGAGGTCTTTTTATACCTCTCCCAAAGTAGTTTTTTTGTTGGGAGTTGGTTGGGAACAGTTGGGCCATGGGCACTAACAGGTGATCAGCAGGTAAAACCCGCGATCTCTGCCCGAAATCAAGGAGTTTTATCTTTTTTAAGTGTTTTAATACATATACACAGGTTGGGTATATGCCTACCCGCATATACATGCGTTTAACTCAGGGAAATGTCGCGTATAAGGAATAAAACACTGTTTTTTAAATTTTGGACCAGGTCTGGAAGGAGGGGTTGCCCTAGGCCATGAGTGCAGCATCACAAACCATAATAGTGAGATTTGGAGCTATAACAACAGGCACCTCCAGTTAGAAACCCAAGCTTTAGGAAAAACCAAAACCAAAACACTGGAAAAAATGGACCTGATCAGAATATTAGGCCTCCTTTCCAAGAAAATTATATAGAAACATCCCATCCTAAAGACCCAAAGCAAGACACATAGGTTAACCTAATGGGATTAGATGATGAAGGTGTTGTTTTTCTGACCCAAGATGATCAAGAATTGCATATGTTGCACCAATTGCAAATCTAATCTAGAGAATCATTTGATTATAAACAAGGTTATGATTCTATCATCTTTGAAGTGCATAAATAGTATAACCTAAGGAGTAAAAAGGATTCTGATAGCCCTAAGCAAACCAAGAAAGCAGTGTCAAATCAACCCAAGAAAATTAAAGAAGCCCCGATTTCTAAAATCCTCTAGATTCTCCTCAGACAAAAATAGAATCCTTCTAGCCCCACCATTGTAGATATAACCCCTAATCAATCTTTTGATTATCAACCATCTACTTCAATTCCCCCTAAAAAACCAGTGGACACACCTCAAAACACTAGATTTGAAAACTCACAAAAGAGGTCCCGAATAAAGGAAAAGAAGACCATCCCACTCAGAATCTTGCTATGAAAAGTCCAAGCCCTAAAATAGAGAAAGCCCCTTTTCCTTTTAATCTAGGAGCAGAGATAGCCAAACTAAAGATTTTGGTTCCTTTAACAAAGTTAATAAAAAATGAAACTTACAAGACACAGATAAACCAGATTCTAAACATTGATGAAAATGAGGATTCTGTTAACATGTTTGATGACCAACCAGAACTTATATTTGGCCCTAATGTTAATGGCAAACCACTAGAAGGAGGAATACCACCCTTCTACATTAGCCTTAGTGTCCATGACAAAAATTTTCATAATGCAGTGTTGGATTCTGGGGCCTCCCACAACTTAATGCTCAAATCAGTAATGGAGAAATTAAATCTGGACATTGCAATGCCTTATAAGGACTTATTTTCATTTGACTCAAGTCAAGTAAAGTGTCTATGATTGATCAAAGACCTTTGTGTCACCTTAGTTCAATATCCTGCCAAAATCATCCTTAAGTGTGGTTGCTGACATCCCACTGAAGTATGGCATGCTATTATCCAGATCATGGGGAGTCAAACTTCAGGGATATTTACAACTTTATATGTCATATGCAACAATCTCGGTTTTTGGACAACCTAAGAAGCTGTACCGAGAAACTTTAATGAAATACATGGTAAGTAGCTAGGATCGGCCTCAAAACTTTCCTATCTACTCTATACATTTAGACATTGATTCTTTTATTTTGTATAATGCTTATCAAACACAAGAAACTCTTTTATACAGTATTGATGCAGAACCAAAAGAAATTGCAGTTACAAAATAAGAGGAAATTGTCCAAATTTTAGAACTTTCCACTAAAAAAGGTAGTCAAAATGAGGAAACGTTTGTTGCACTAGATGATGAGAATTATGAACATGAGATATTATGGCATCTTGAGTTTGATGGGTCAGTCAATAAGTTTGGAGCAGGAGCAGGAGTTTGGGTATACAATCTAGAGAATAATCACTCAGAAGGCCATGCATACAAGCTAAATTTTATATGTACTAACAATATGGCCGAGTATGAAGCACTAATTTTAGGTCTTAAATTAGTTAAAAATCTAGGAGCCAAAAGAGTCTCTATCATGGGAGACTCTGAACTAGTTATAAAATAAATTGATATGTATATATGACAAAGGACCCTAAGTTAAGTTGTTATAGAGGAACCATTGTAGAAATACTAAACACTTTCTTAGAAACCAAGCTTTTTGTAATTCCTAAAAACATAGTATGCAGGCTCATAGTTTAGAAATGTTTACCAACACCTGCAAGTTACCCTTTCAACCTAACCATCAGTACACTTGAGTTAGGCACAGACTAGCAATCCCAAATAATTTGAAGAATTGGCAAATATTTGCTAATGACAAGCAGATAAACAATTTTTTAATTTCAAAAGAAGAATTTGTAAATAGTAATATAGAAATTGACATGTCAATAGATCCTAACATTAAAAATAAAATAGAAATAAATGAGATATAACATGAAGATATAGAAAGATTTCATCCCACTAACTTTACAAAATCAGATGTAGAAAACCTAGAGCAAGTTGAGATTGATGAAATAATTAACGAAGACACTGAAGTAATCAATCTCAAAGACAATTTCTTACCTAAGGGATTAACCCCTTTGGAAGATTTGTTTGTTTCAAAACATGTTCCTAGGAAACCTAAAATGGAACCAATAAGGTTTGATATAGAGGAGTGTAATATAGGAATTGATGAAAATCCAAAATTGATCAAACTTTCGAAATCACTACCTCCAAATTAAAAGATGAAATACATTGAGTTATTAAAAGAATTTCAAGACTTTTTTTCTTGGAGTTATGAGGACCTCAAGTCCTATGTCACCAACATCATAAAACACACAATCCCTATAAAATAAAATCAAAAACCTTTCAGACAAAAATTTAGAAGGATTAATCCTGTCCTATTACCTTCAATTGAAAAGGAAATCCAGAGAATGTATGATGCTAAGATAATTGCACCAATCAGATTTTCTAATTGGGTTTCAAACTTGGTGCCAACTAGGAAGAAAACTCGCGATATCAGACTCTGTGTGGACCTTAGGAACCTCAATAAAGTATCACTTAAATATAATTACCCTCTCCCCAAAATGGACCACATTTTACAGAGAGTAGTTGGAGCAACCAAAATCTCATTATTGGATGGGTTTTTTGGTTACAATCAGATTTTGGTTCATCCTAATGACCAAGCTAAAAATGCCTTTACTACTCCTTGGGGCACATTCATGTATGTGAAAATGCCTTTTGGACTAATGAATGCAGGAGCCACTTTCCAAATGGCTATGGATATAGCCTTTGCCAAAGAAATTCATGACTTCCTTGTGATATACCTAGATGACATTATTGTATTTTCAAAATCTGACAACCACCATTTGGATCATTAAGGCAGGTTTTTATTAAATGCAGGAAATATGGAATTTCTTTAAACCCCAAGAAGTCTTTGTTTGGTTTAGAAGAAGGAAAGTTATTAGGTCATATAATCTCAACAGATGGTATCCAAATAGACCCGGCAAGAATAGAAGCCATCTTACAGATACAACATCCAAGGAACATTAGGGAATTACAAGCTTTCTTAGGGAAAATTAACTTTCTTAGAAGATTTAGTTCTAATCTAGCAGAATTAATTAGATCACTGAACAATATGTTGAAAAAATATTTTACCATAGAATGTACTGTTGAGGCTAAGAAATCCTTTGAAGACATTAAACTAGCCTTAACTAAAACACCAATTTTGATCAGTCCAAAATCTGACAGAGATTTCATCTTATTTTCATTTGCTTCTGAGCACACAATTGATGTAGTTTTACTGCATAAAAATGACCAGGGCTATGAACAATCTATTGCTTTCTTTAGCAAAGCCCTTAGAGATGCCCCCTTAAAATATAACATAATGGAAAAACAAGCCTTCACTTTGGTCAAAGCTATCAAGGATTTTAGGGTATACATTTTATATTCTCATATAGTAGCATATGTTCCTAATTCAATGATCAAAGACATCCTAACTCAAGGTGGTCCAGATGGGAAGAGGGGAAAATGGATTGCTACTATTCTAGAATATGACAATGAAATCAAGCCAACTAAGTTAATCAAGGGCCAAGGTTTAGCAAAGCTCATGGCTAAATCGAACTGTTAGGCCTTAGATATAAAATTCATTGCAACAATAGATGATGAGGAGGAGATGGCGACTCCACTAATCAAACAGGCCTTTTTTGAATCACCATGGTATGTTGATATCATTTATGTTTTACTAAATTTACAAGCTCCTCTTGAATTATCTAAGACAAAAAGCAGATTTTTAAAGATGAAATCCTTAAAATTTTGTATATTAGACAATGCTTTGTTTTGGAGAAATCATGAAGGTATTCTTCTCAACTACTTATTAAAATATGAATCTAACAAAGTATTACAAGAGTTCCATGCAGGTGACTCTGGAGGACACCTTCACTGGAAAACCAATGTTGATAAGATTCTTAGAGCCGGTTTCTACTGACCTACCTTATTTTTTGATGTAAAGAAATATGTGACCTCCCGTCACAAATGTCAAATTTTTGAGGGAAAGAAAAAGCTTCTACCTTTACCCCTCAAACCCATCTCTACTGAAACACCTTTTTAACAATGGGGTTTAGAATTCATTGGTGAAATTCACCCACCTTCCTCTGCCCAACACAAATGGATCCTCGCTACCACAAACTATTTCACAAAATAGATAGAGACCATACCTTCAAGGCAAGCCACTGACATTGTTATCATAACCTTCCTTGAAATCCACATTCTATCAAGATTTGGATGTCCAACTAATCTCATTATTGATAATGCAGCAGCCCTTGAATCCAAAAGAATGATAGATTTCTGTAACAAGTATCATATAACCCTGGGCCATTCCACAACCTATTATCCTCAAGGAAATGGACTGGCAAAATCCTCAAACAAAAGTTTGGTGAACATCATCAAAAAGTTGTTAGAGGATAATAAGAAAACATGGAACAAAAAGCTAGTCAATGCCTTATGGGAAGACAGACTAACCACTAAAAAATCAATTGGTTCCTCTCCCTACCAACTAGTTTATGGGATGGAAGTTGTTTTTCCATCCTCCTTGGGAACACCAGTAATGAAGTTGCTTCAAGAATTGTAGGTTGAACCAAATAGTATCCAAAGAAGAATCAACCAAACAATTCTTCTTCAATAAACCAGGGAGGAAGTATACATCAGATCTCAAGTTGTGCAGAAAAGGATTAAAGATATTTTTGATAAGAGAACCAAGGCCGAAGATTTCTACCTTGGTGACAAAGTCCTAAAATGGGATTCAAGGAGGGAAGATAAAGGTAAACATGGGAAATTTGATTTCCTATGGAAATTCCCATATGTCATTTATGCTTTCAGAGGTAATAATGCTTTCTTCCTAAGAGAAATGGATGGTACAGAAGCAAAAGGTGGACTAGTGAATGGTCAAATCCTCAAACACTATTTTGAGCCTAACTACTGATTTTTACTTCCCATTGTACATATTTCATTTTTCTTCAAAAAGTTTAGTTTGGATTGGATGGTTATTTTTGAAGTTGAAGCCCAAAGAGAAGGCTCTAAGCTTTAAGGATTCACTTTCATAAGTATCAATAGTGCAAAGGCATAGAGGATAATTTTGCAAGGTAACGTCAACATCCATTCAAAGGCTACTAATATACAAAGTTCTTGACATTTCACTAGGAAATGCCATCCCCAAGTGGAGCCACTATTAGGTTCCTATACCAATAGGAGTCATAACTTTGAATGACTAAGGTTAAGCCTTGTAATATTCTACATACCTTTTCTTTCTGCAAATGTTTTCCATATTAAAAAATAACAAATGCAAAGAGGGTATGTCCTAATAGAATAATCAAAGGAAAAAAAGAATGAAAAAGGTCAAAAAATAAAATATATGAACCCAAAAAGACAAAAAGAGACCATGAAAGTGTCCAAGTCAAAATGCCAATACTATTTGCTTTTTATGCATAATAAATGATTGTGTGCAGCTTGTTACTTATGCAACAATCCATGATAGTCAAAATGTTTAAACTCGGTTATTTCATGCTTTGAATTTTATGTTTTTAGGTAGTGAATAAATCTGACCAAACAGTGTAATCTTGGCAGATCATTAGATAGGTAGAGTGAATAAAAGGAGCTCATCAGTTTAATCTGAGCCCTTGGATGATATAAGGTTAGAATTAGATAGTTTATTTTGTAAAGAAAATAAAAAGATTGATAAGGGTTTGCTAGCCTAAATGCACCCAAATAAAGTGAAGAAAAAATGGTAGGATGAGTAAGTGGGTAAGTAGTAGAAAGGTTGCAAAAATGTCATATGATTATACAAATGCACTTTTGTCATCATATTAAATGCAATTTTCAAAGGTTCATAAGTAGAGGACAAAGAAAAAACAATGGTTTACAATATGATTTACTTAACATCCCCTCATTCATTTTAACCCCTATAACACTTATTAACTTCCCTTTCACAATAAAATAGTAATGTCTATAGTTCTTTAAGTTAAAGAGGCTCAAAGAATTTCTCTGAATTCTGGTGGGACCAGACCCTCAGCTTGATGACTTAAAGAAGGAAAGGTGTTAAAATTCCTTCATAAATCATTCATCCCCCTCACAGAACCTCTTTTCCTAAGGTTAAAGTTCTTTTGCCTAGGAAAACCCCTTTATAAACATGTTTTATGTATAAAACCCACCAAACATATTTATCCTAAATACAAATTATATGGAAAGCACACAACATTTCATATACCTAAGTGCAATACCCCTTCCGCTCATTTCACCGCATATTAAATTTTTAACTTTATTATTTAAATTTCTGAAAAACCCATTGTTCCATATATATTTAAGTCCTTTATATAAATTAACCCCACCCCTTAGTTTGTTTATAAACTATACTACTACCCCGTATCCCACAAATATATTAAAAACCCTGCCCACAGTCCTTAATCCCTCATTAAGGTACCCCCGACGAGATTAAGTATTAAGTTAATCATATATTGCTAGAGATTAGACCCATGGGCCCCCCGAAAACTTTTTGTATAAATCGTCGCACAGCTTCACCTCCCGATCACCATACAATCTCCCTCCCCCTCATCCAATGGCCCTCATCCATATTGGGCTGACCAGATGTTCGCCCTTTACCTACTTGATAAGGTGGTTTTCCTCCTGACCACCAATGCTACGTGTCAATCAATGAATGGGATCGAGCAAGCCCTCTTGAATACCACCCGCACCACAAAAGCAGTGTGATGGACGTCCCAAACTACTTCCCCTTTTCAACTGAAAACAGTCACTATTCATCAATTAATGAACCCACCAAAATTAACTGTTTTCGTTATAAAAGCCTATTTACCCCTCTTTCCACTCTTTTCACGCAATTGTTATTGAGAATTCAGAAAGGCCATTCTGACCCCTACAAATAGTGAAATTGCTCACTGACCTCTGCCATTACTCCAGAGATGTTGCAGACATCCCAGCTCATCCATCAGTCTGTACCAGAACCATATGAACCTCTACAGCCACCATCAACCACCATTTATAGTCAATTCCTCCCAATTCCAGGTATTTAAGCATGGAATTCCAACTCCATTGTCAAATTCAAAGTCAATTCACCCTCATAACATTGTTAATTAACTAAAAAATATAAAAACTACTTTTGTTTTAACACTTTGAACCATAACCATTCTATAAAACCTCAGTTGCCCTAAAAACTTTGAATCACCCCCCACGCTCAAATCCACAAGAACTGAGTATAGATGCCCCAATTGCAATGGATGTAAGGCCCATTACCAACCCCGATTTGGACCTGGACCACCTTCCTTTTGCTGATAAGGATTTTCAAAGAAAGGATACCTCTTCCCAAGAGTCCCTGCTCAAAGTACATTACCAAAGAAGGGACAGGTTCCTAAACCATGCTGATGAAATCGGCATTTGGGAGTCAAATTTGCCCAAGTACTAGTTCCCCCAAGTCCACATTTTTCCTGAGATTGTTCATATGTGCTATGCTTGCTATGTCCCTAGTCATAGAACTGTCATGTCTCATGACCAGAAGGTCCTTTTCACCATCGCTGATGAGTTTATTAATGAAATGTTGCAGCTCTAACCAGGACTAAGCCTAAACCCACTCTCAATTGGAGACCTATTGAACTTGTATCCCAAACTTAGCTCTGCAAAATTGGCCCAACTGTTCCATACCTTCATCAGAGAAGAGAAACACATCCTTAAAGACTCCCCTCCATATGTAGCTACTATTTTTTCCCCATGGGGCCAGAATATTGTAGCCATGATATCCTGTATTTTGGGGTACACCACTAGTGAATACATTGATGAGTTAATCCTTGCCTTCATGTCCATCGACACTCCAAGACAACCTCTTGCTGTCATTTATGACTATGCCCAATTTATAGCTAACAGGATGCATGAAAATTTTATTAGAATGAGAAATGAAAGAGTCTTCAAGTATTCTTCAGTTTTATACCATATGTTCCTATATTATCAACCTGATAAGTTCCCATTCACCCTTTAGAAGCTTGACACCAAGGTCTAACCCAGATCTGTAATCTTTTGGAACCCACTTTTTCATGAGTTTGGATCACCATATACTTACGTAGACTTCATTGATTTATTTGTACATCCAGTCATGGCAATGTTGACTGGAAGCCCTCCTCCTAGAATTAGTCCAAAAATAGAGTCCTTCAATTGTCTAAATGGACCAAAGTGGGTGACTGGTACCTTTACCAAAACCATACAGAAATCAAGATATATGGTTGCATGCTTGCACCATACAACCTACCAAGATACCTCCCAATGAGGTTGGTTGCCCTAGAAGAAGGCTGAGAAATCATCAAAGCAGATGAAGTAAACTTTGCCAATGCTAAGAAGAAGGCTTATTTCAAGAGAAAAGACCAACTAAGCCCCTTCATATGCAACTCTAGGGAGGTAGGAAAAGAAGAAAACCTAATTCTGTAGAGAATGAAGTTCCAAAGGAGTTTTGTTTGGAGATATGATCCTTTGGAATTCATCACAAAGAGACAAAAGGTCAAGCTAGGACCTTCCATTCACCATCCCATACCTGAAATAGAAGGATATGCAAATCAAATGGAGTGGGTGGAAGGCACCCTAGTAGATCAAGACAACACCATAGTAGATGTAGAGAATGCTCTAATTGATTTAGAAAAGCAGCTTGATGACAACTCTTTTTGGCAGGTACCAGAAGAACCAAAAAGAACCATGAGTACCCCTCTAGTCATGTAGACTCCTCAGAATGAGGAGAAGATCCCAAAAAGAAATAGAGAAGGGGCTTCGACTTCAGGAATGGCCACCTCTGATTTGCAGTAGGAATCAAACAAGAGGCAAAGGCTAAATCCAGCCTCTAGTCATAAATATATTGAAGACTCAGTTGAGGTCACAAATACATAAGCAGAAAGAAGTAGGCCTACCACTCCATTTGGAGGCATGCAAAAGCCTTCCACATCACAAACTCAGATGTTGGAAAGGCATCTTAGTGTTGAAGTGTCTTCCTTTAGAATGCCCGTGGACAAAGATCAAGATATCAAGGAAAGATACAAGGAAATCAAAGCCAGAAATGAGAGGCTTAAGGCCCAAACATATGCACAATACCTAAAGCTAACTCCCACCAATCAAACAAGGCTAATGTTAACCTTTGATATTAAAGGGGGGAAGTTGTAGATGAATTTTGTTAAACCCACAACTCAGCAACCCAAGACAACATCAGATTTTAAGAAGGTGGATTTTGAAGTGTTGGCAAGGGATATTCATCCCATAGACCATATTGAAATACACAAACAGGTTGGAGAGATGATAGACTCCACCCTAACAGATAAAGCCATAGCTACCCATCAACTACAAAATTCTATGAACAACATCTCAACACAATTTCAATTAGAGAAAGCCCCCTCATAGGCCAAGGATACAAGGATCAAGTCCATAGAGGACTTAGTGATTGAATTGGGACACGATCCCAGGGATATAAAAGCTACGGAGCAGCTTATTAAGAAGAAAAATGATGATATTGTTGCTCTTAAAAGGCAATTGAAAATACCCTAGCTGCATCATCCTCAAACTCTAGAAGTCATAGAGAATCAAACTAGATATGAGGAATTGATGGACTTGGTCCTGAAATTGAACGATCAACTAAAAGAGACTAAAAAGGAATTGGATGATTTGATCCAATTAAAACAAATAGATGTGGCCACTTCTTCAACAAATTTTATCCCTACAGTCTCCACAGTAGTGCCATCCACATTAGCAACATCTTTGACACCTATAGCTCCACTTGCAACAGCTTTGCCAGCAACAACAGAATCTACATCAGTAGTAGGTGCATTAGGAGAGAAAGCAACATAATTAATTAAAGCCATGGAAGAAATGTCTATCTATGCTACAGAGATGAAAAGACTAAAGGAAAAGGTGGCAAGTTTAGAAACTGACTGCAAACTTGCCCAACTCAAGAAAAAAGAAGAAGCACAAAAGGCCTAGAGAATGTGTGAGAGAATCAAAATCCCAGAGAAGGATTTAACACTGGAAAAACCACTTGGACAAACCAAGGAAATGTTGTGGGTCAATATCATTGACTATGTCAGTGATATTTGGACATCAATCGAATTTATTTTTGAACAAACAAAGTTAGTAAAGATAGCTACAGAAGCTATCCAAAATGTGAAGGAAGAGTTGGGAGATAAGCCAGAGGACGCCAATAGACTCATCCACTTCCTCAACAGCAAGAATAGATATGAGATCCATGAGCTAAATATATAAGATAGGACTCTGACCATTTTAGAAATAAGGAAGGTCCCTTCCAAAAGGAACCTTATGCGTAATTTGGAAGAAAAATGCCACAATATGCAAGTCGTCATTGATAGGTTCATGGCTAAATTCTAGGTTTTAAGGGAGAAAGGTTTGCCCAGTCCTATGCTTATCAATGACAAACTCATGGCATAGTTGGATTATGGTGATAGACTTAGAAAGTTGGCTAAGGAACAGACTGCCTCTTCATCCATAAAAGCATTGCCAAAAGGAAAAGTGTTGTACAACACATTTGAGAACTTGTTTTTCCTTGAGCATGAGATCAAACTTTTATTCCTCACCAAGCCCAATTTTGCCAAGTATACTGAAGCCGATGAAGTCTATAGGAAGATGATGAATGTAAAATTACCAGATGCAGAATGGTGCGAGACTATGACCAATTTACTGTGATGAATTTACAAGAAAAGAGTTACTACACAGTAAAAACAGAGCAACCAGGTGAACAGGTAAAAACAGCACATCAAGGTCAAAGAGTATCAGGTGAAAGATGAAAGTAAAGAAAAATCTAGCATGAAACTCCACAACTACGAGCCAGCATAAAGGGCTACAAAACCAACCATAACAGCCAATAGTACCAAATAAAATGGGACAGCATGAAACAATTCATTATCTATCTCTATCTTCTTGCAAAAAGATATTTATATTTCATAAATTTAATCTCAAATCAGTTTGAGATATTTTGTAATTTTTTTTGTATAAATACTTCACAGCTCAAAGTATGTAGGGTGGATTCTTGGACATTTCTATAGATTTTTTTATCGAAGACTGTAAGTTAGTGTATCACTGTTTGGACTAGCAAGTTGGATTAATGAATAAAGAAAATACATTTCACTAGATTCATGTGTAGTGCAAAGAACAACAAGTATTTCCTCTTGTGATGTTATTTTATTTATAAAGTTTTTCATACTCTTGAATGTATCTGAAATCTGAATGTTGTAATATGGAATGATATCTTAGAACTTGCTTCATTATACTCTGTTTTAAATATTATGCATTTTAATGTTTTCTACTAATTATCTAAGTTAAGGAATTCTTGATTGCTCCTTAGTTCAGGTAGTTTCCCTTTGATCTATAGTAAAGGATTCTTAATCGCGCTTTGCTCATGATTACCCTCTGTTCCTCCTTTTAATCCTGGTCTGGGAATTCTTAAGTGCTTTCTTACCCTAGTTAAGATCATTTCACCCATTCGACCTAAAAACCTGTGCTTCACTCTGCTACCTTGCCCATTGAACACTTCCTTTAATGATTTAATCCCAATTCTGCTACCCTTCTTTGACTCCATAGCTCAATAGCCAGAGACATCATTCTATCCATCTGTTTAAGGATTCCACCATCCAACTTCCAATACAAACCCAAAACCCCCTAAACTTTAATAAGTAGCCCAAAATCTCAGCAATCAAAGCTAAAACATAGAGAGAGAGCCCTCTCTAAGTCATAGGATGGCTAGAGCCTATACTTAAAATATTGGTTTGTAGTTACCTCAGTGTTTTCCTTATTTTTATAAGTTCTAGGGAGAATTTCTGAGTGATAACAACATCTACACTGGGTGGAGTTAAATGTCATGTTGGGTCCCCACGATGGCCCCAACCCGACATCATAACATGCTTGAATCTTATACCAGTGGGTGGTTTCGTAAGAAAATTTAATGATCATGGTTGACTTGAGATCGACGACGGATATAAGTTGTGCGATCACCCCGCACAGGTTTCCCCCGTTCTGGTGGCTGCCCCCATAGCTCTATAGCAAGCAAGCGTGTTTGGAAATTCAGTCCTCCACATCATCATTACATCACTTCCATGCCACCACATCATATTATCATGTCCCATCTGCCACTTCATCCATCCCATACACATCATGTCACATTAATCATGTTCTTGCCTCCATTTTTATGTCTCCACATAAACCTTGTTTATTCTCTTTCTCCCCTCTTCATCATTTTAGTTCTCTGTATCTGTAGTTAGTCATTGTCTAGCCTGAAATTCAAAATTATCATCACAAGTCATCTATGAACCAGGTAATTATAAATCATCTCCACTTGTTAAACTCTTCCAAATGTCAAAGAAAGTTGTGTTGTCAGGTTCTTCTAGCCACATTCCTCTTCTAGCCACATTCCTCTCATGGACACCAAGAGGGATGTTTTTGACCCAATTTGTTCTTTAAATCTAATGGAATTTTGTCAACATATTCTAGTCAATCAAAATGATTCCCCTGTGTATGTTGTAGTCATAAAATCTGGTCTTGTGCTGCAATAATTCCCCAAGCCTATATTCTCCCAGAATTTATCTACTACTTAGTTTATGCTCTCTATCCTCACAAGTTCTTTATGATGAATGCATTAGGTGAAAATACTTTTCAAGTGTCTTCCCTTTTAATTCAACAAGCCCTGGAATTTCCACCTTCAAGTCTTTATACCTCATTTGAAGAAGAAACTTTGTTGTTTGCTTTTCAACACTTATCTGGGAAGGATTATGCTTACTTTCTTATTAATGGCTACAGGACAACAATTACAAATGAAATCTACTCAAACTTCTCTTGATACTTTTGTTGAATATGTAATACCAATTCTGCAAATAATTACCAAAGTTCTGGTAAGGGAAAATATTGTTGTCATTAACCGAGCCATTTTGGGGATGTTTAATTTAATCTTACAATATGAGACTATACTTGATATACATGCTTATTGGGATAAATTGGTTAATTCTCAATTTTCAGAACTTGCTTTTACTAGTTGTTTTAGATTTCCTTCATTAGTGACTTATCTTTCCCTATACACTTGTGTGGAAATTTATGCATTTGGATCTTAATATAATGGATATTCATAAATGAAGTAGTCAGTGGTGAATTGGAAAGATTCTGTAAGAAGTCAAGCCAATTATGAAGGGTTTATATATTTCACTACTACTTTCTTATTAGTTGCTTACTCCATTATAAATTGTTCTCCTCCACCTTGCATTTTTCTAAAGGCTCAATCTTGTCTGTAGCTTAGAAAAGATGTAAAAGTGGGTAATTTGCTTCAGTTTGAAGACTATACTGAGATTAGATTGTATGGAGTGGAGGTTTCCCCTTATAGACTTCCCACATTTATTCAGGATGATCCTGTTTTCTTTAGAGTTTATCGAAGAAAGTTTAAATGTGGATCAGGTTCATTTTGTCCCAGCAAAGAACAGACACTTATTCAAATTGCCAAAAACAATTAGGCCTTTCATTTTGAATAACAAGAAGGCCATGGAAGAAGTGGAAAATATTCTTGAATGCATTCAATTACAACTGGGTGAGAAATGGTCATGTGTATTAGACACATACATGGTAGTAACAAAATATTAAAGATAAGCATGAGAGTATATCTATTATTAATAAATGATATACATTTATAGTACATTCACATGACCTTTGGTTTCGTATTCCAAGGTCTCTTGGACTTCCTTAAACTATTCAGCTTCTACACCAACCCTTAGAGGATTAGGTGTCCAACATCCCCCCCCCCCCTTAATCCGAAGGGGTATGTATGAGTCCAAGAAGAGAGATGTAATACAAAATGTGCAAAAATGCATGGTAGCACTATGTTGAATGTGCTCTCTGAAATGTTGGTATAAGGGAGGTGGTTTAAGGATGACCACCAACACTAGAATGCTTAGTGCAGTTTCCAGAACTCTTCCAAGTCTGGAATGAAGTTTAGGTCTTCTGTTAGAGGAAGTGCTCCTGATGTTTTGAAGAGGGAAACCTTCAACCATGAAAGGGAGGTCTCACCCCGCATAAAAGGGAGAACCTCAACCTGAAAAGGAAGGTCTCAACCTGTGATGGTTTAAGGATGACCAACAACTTTGGAATGCTTAATGCAATTCTTGGAACTCTTCCAAAACTAGCAAGAAGCTCAAGTCTTCTAATAGAGGAAGTGTCCCCAATTATTTGAAGAGGTATCACTGACTGAAGGCATGCTCAGGGGAATATTTGTCTCTGGCTACAACTCTAAATTTGGTATGGCAGGTTGTGGCTCAGGATCGCTTGATGCGGCTTTGAAGCTTGTAGATGACCATCATTTCCCCCCTTGTCAGATAAAAGGTGAGAAGATGAAGAGATCTCAACTGCAAGGCTTTCCAATATTCGAGAACAAATCATGTTGTATGAGCGAAATATCTTCTTAGCTGTTGAAGCCCATTTCCAGGAAGCGATCCATCCAAGATGAATCTTTGTTCTTGCAGGAGGTTTGTTTCTAAAGCATCTATTTGAAGAATCAATGGTTTTATGACAGTGCTTACATGGGTGAAGATCAAAAAAGTGATCTTTCATATGGCCAACTCAATCACAGTGTTGGCATTTCACAATCTGTTGTTGTTGATGTGGAAGAGAAGCAGAATCTGGAACAGCTAAAGGTGAACTGTCATGAAGGAATCTAGCACTCTGAAACTAAATGGGCTTTGAGTAATCTAGAATATGAGAGGAAACCTCCTTATCATATCCAAGACCTGTTATGTGCTTATTGCTGACAAGCTCTTCCCAAGGTCTGATGATGGGCTTGGGAAGTGCAAACTAAACTTTTGCATCTGCATGTGACTCTACTGCTTTATTGGGCACTAGATCTGAATCAACTGTAACATTATTGTCTTGTTATTTGTGGGAGTCTGTTTCAATCTTTTGAACAAAAATAGGTTCAGAATGATGACTCCACTACTGTAATTCTTCTTGCTATAGTTGAGATTCAAGTGGCAAAAAAGTAATCTATTCTTGTGCATATTATAGACAAGTCTAAATTTCTGACAAAGAGCCTTTGCTAATTTGGAATGTGTCATCAGGAGTAAATAGTATCTGAGTTTTCAAGAACTCCAATATTACATTAATTTTGGTCATTTTCATTGAACAAATCAGATAAGTCTCTCGAATTATATGGCTTAAATGGTTGTAACAATAACCAAAGATTCCCTATTGAACAAAATGCAGAAAAATAATTTTGTACAATGGCTAAAATACACTCAAATTTGGAAATATAACCAATAATCACTCTAAAACTTTCCACAATTCTTGGTACAATCAAATGTATTCAGTGCATCAAAAACGAGCCAAGTTCATTGCAGCTTACATTTAATATCTTAGGTTGCAATTTACAAGACCAAACTCAACAATTTAAATAGTTCTAAATTCAATGACTCTCGTCGACCATTCATTAATGGAGAAAGCTTCCCACATGCGTAGAAACATAGGAAGCTTTTAGATACTGGTAGCCTCATTGAAAATATTCTTTGTTACAATATTTGCTACAAAAGCTCTCACACAAACCAACAATAGTCAAGATTTCAATTTTCAAGATAGAGGTACTCCTCCTTAGCTCGGTGGTGGCTTCCTATGCAAGCGCTAGTGATGTTGATCCTATTTACAGGTCATGGGTGTGAAGATATGTGGATTTTTTCGTTACTATCTACTGCAATTATAATACCCATATCCAAAATGACACTCAGATGCTTTGTATTTTCTGTACGTGGATTTTCCCCCTGAGGGTCCCGCTTATCTGATCACTCACTGTCGGTCCCTTGTTGACTTCTCTTTTTATCAAAAGCTTCAATCTGCACCATTGATATCACTTCTCCATATCCAACAGATATCACATCATCTTCTCACCAACTAACCCAGACGATATCCACCGTCAATGTGACCTGTCCAATCGAACGGTTGTCGCACAATCTCACGTAAAATCTTGCACGACCGATATCAGGTCGAGAGTGTGCAAGGAAAGTGGTTTTCCCATGCTACGTGTCACTTGCTAAGGTTAATCATGTGAATTTTAGGAATACCATTTACATCCTTTAGGGCGTGCAAGATACCACTTCCCACTTATCAATACCACCCACGTCCTTAATTCATACTTTTAATAAAGGCGCTTAAGGAAAGGTTTAATGCTCCTTCAATAAACTCTATGTGGAAATGTTTGATTTAACTATCCAAAGTCTGGACCTTTATAAAATTTTGAGTAGAACCTTATAAATCCTTCATAAACTTTGGTTAATTCTTATTACCCACACATATTAACCATACCATGGATTTTAGTCTTTGGTTTAAAACTCAACTTAAACCATATTACATTAATCCTGCTTAATTCTATTATAATTCCCATATAATAGAAATATTTCATAAACCACACTTAAACCTTACCTTTCTTCCATTCCACAAACCATTGCACATATATCGATGCACTCCTTAGCGCATTAAATATTCGTCGTTAGTCTCATTCCTCAATCTGACAGTTATCACGCAATAACTCGCACCAACTATCCTAGCCAATCTCCACTGTTCATTTCTTCTACCTCAATCCAACGATGATCGCATAATCTCGTGTGAGATCTTGCACGACCGATACCAAGTCAAGAGCATGTGAGAAAAGTGTTTTTCTCTTTCCATCGAGTGCTACGTGTCAACCCCTCAAGTTAATCACGTGAAATTGTAGAATACCATTTATATCTTTTAGGGCGCTCGAGATACTACTTACCGACTAGGAAGACTGCTCCATTATTCTACACGTTTTCCACCCTTTTGTTGACATGTGCCTTGATGTGATCCATCCATTTCTTAGCTTAATCTCTTTCAATAAGATCTTCATCACTCATCTTGCATTAACCTTGTCCATTGATCCGACTGATCCAATGGTTACTGTGCACTGTCACCTAATTTGTTGGACCTCGAGCTGGAAGGATTTCCAGCCTCCAGCAAAGTATCAATTCTGCCTGTTCAAATTCCTAGCCCACTTGAGGGTTTTAGTCTTGCCTTTGAGCTTCTTAGGAAGTCACCTGTGGACAAGAAATTTGCAGTCCATAGATCCTCTAATGTGGAAGTAAGGGCAACGTTCATATAACTGGATGGAGTATATACTAATATGATTCAAGGCAACCACAGTCACTATGTACATTCGTGGTGTACATGCCAACATAATTTCATTGATAATTTCACTAACAAGGGGGTGTTATGGTGTGGAGTCGGGCGTATTAACTATGTGGAAGGAGAGGCGTTAACCAAGAAACAATCATGGTAATGCAGTATTATGAACATAGTAATACCGCATGACAATCACTCCATGTCAAGCAACACAATGTCCATCCAAAATGCAGTCAACACATAATACCATTCAATGCAGGATATGTATTGAATATTTATGACTGCAATACATACTTACTTCACTCATGGCACTCACCACGATCATCTCATCTTCCACGCAACACAGACTTTAAAGGTCATTCAATTTTCTATCAAATGCAGAGCGTACTCCATCCAACATCACGCTTTAGCAAGAAAGGTTTACGTGCATTGAATGGGCTCCAACAAACCAAATTTTCACTACAAACGCTAGGCACAAGAAAGTGCGGGAGAGTTATCTTCATGGAATGAATCATCTCATGTTCAAAATGTGAAGATGCCACAAGGCAGGAATACGCCTTGCTCTGATATCATGTTAGACACATACATGGCAGAAATAGAATATTAAAGATAAGCATGAGAGTATATCTATTATTAACAAATGATATACATTTATAGTACATTCACGTGACCTTTGGTTTCGTATTCCAAGGTCTCTTGGACTTCCTTAGTCTATTCAGCTTCCACACCAACCCTTAGAGGATTAGGTGTCCAACAATATGATCCCCACTATATTATTTCTAATAGAAGAATCAAAAATTCATATGCTCCTTATACACATGAACCTCGACCAGATATGGAAAAATTAGCAAATGGTGGTCAACTAAGAGCTCAAGGAGGAATAGAGATTGAGACTCCACACCCCACTGAAAAGGGATTGAAAAGAGGCAATGGAGACATAATTGATTTGGAAAGTGAAGCAGGCCAGAGTTCAAAAAAGCAAAGGTTGTCTGAGATTGAAAAGGAGCCTGAATATTTGGTTGGAAGCTTCTCAACTACAATGGGTTTTCAGCTGCAATTAGGAGATGTTACTTGTACACCTTCTTCCCAAGTACCTAAAGAAGCTTCTCAGAGTGTTGTTCTTGTTATAAATTAGTTGTATAGTCAAATAGAAGAAAGGAACGGGAGGGTAAAAGAAAGTATTTGATCTCAACTTGAAGCATAATCAATTTCTGAGTATCACACCAAATTATTATCTACCATGGATCTTGAGAGAAAAAAATTGAAGTGTTGGGTAGTAGAAGCCTCGTGCAATGATTAGAGGGCACCGTTGTGCTATATAACAACCCCCCATTTCATAAAATATTACTTTAGAAAATTATAATATGAAATGGGTCCCTTTTAGATTAAATTGGTATTAATCCATCACTCTTCTAAAGGTTCGGAAACGATCAAAACATTTTAAAACCTTTTTGAAATAATCGGTCTTAAAAACAAAACGAATAATTCTTTATTGTTGCAATAAAGCGATCACAAGATCGCATATCGTAACAACAAAGGATGCATAACGATGACCCATTGATTCTCCCCGATGCGATAAGAGCGAGTAGCCAACGGTTATCAGGAAAACAAATAATAAAAGGCCCCTCCCCTTTGCTCCGATACGATATCGCAATCGGAAATCGGGGAATGCGATATGAATATAACAAACTCTCCTCCTTAAAACTCCCGATGCGAGTCAAGCAATATCGCTATCGGCGATTGGGGATTCCATAAAAACTTAAATAAGATTTCCCAAGGCTTCCTCTGATCGCCAATTGCGATGAACCCAAACGTGACTTTCGAAAAGGATTGATATGATTTCGCTATATTATATTAATTATCATTGAAAGCCTTTTCTCTTCCCGATAGTGATTCGCTTGCGTTCAACCGCCAAAAAATCAAATCCACACTTAAACTATTATTTGGCAAGTAAAGGATATCATGAGCATTTAAATGATTGACAGGTTTTAGCGGCCAATTAATGAGCAGTTATGCCTAAATCCCTTCAGAGATTGTATCCGTGGGAGCCTTACGATAAATCTTCCATTATTCATTGATTGACACAATTCCTCCATACTTGGTTTTCGCCATCTATTCTCCGCCTTACGTTTATTTTTCTCTTGTGCAGAGTTTTTCCACAGTAACGATTCTAGACCAAATGGGGAAGAAATCTAAGAAGTCTGGAACGAATTCAGCTTCTATGGTAACAGGAAAAAATGCCACCGATCCGGGACCAAGAAAAAAGGGATTAATCTCAGATACCAAATGTCTCGGCCTTGGCAGCACTACTTGGCAAAATATTTACAACCTGGTTGAAGCCGAGGAACCTTAGCAAACATCAGTACGAGCTAAAGCAGGTTCAAGTTGGAAATCTGAAGCTACTTTAAAAGATTTGGCTGATTCCTACCTACAGAGGATAGCATCTCGAGAGAAAATTCTTCCGTATACGGATGTGGTGAGATGGGCAATTGAAGAAATTCCAATTATGGACAGAACATTCTACATTGTTGATGGGAGAGTATTCGGTTCATTTCAGCCCAATGATTTCAGACAAATGTACCATTTACCTGAACCAGAGAAGAAGTACAATAAAGCATTTCCGGAGAAGTTTCGAGATGAGAATGAAACTGAGTCAGAGCCTATACGAGAATGCAGACAGAACCCGGCGAAACACAAACATGAGTCTTCGGGTAAGTACTCCGTCGACTCCTTATGCTCTCCTTATTGTTATGCTAGAGTCATGATGTGTCGATTGTGGGGATTGATGATTCTTCAAAATTTTCCATAGAGATGGTACCTTTGATGGAAGCAGCATGTAATAGTGAAATCATGGATTGGGGGACTATATTATCGGATAAGTTGGCTACAGCTATTCTTGAATTCAAAAACAAATCTCGTGTTACTGATAGGTTCATCCCTCCATTTTATTTTAGTGCCTATATTTTGGATACCCTCTGTTTTAATTCCGAGTTTCCTGTGTTAGGGTGGAGATGGACTCCACAGGACCCATGCCTATTCATATCTACCACCAGAAATTATGGAAAGCTCATTATAAACATCATTTATACCAAGTCTGCAATGGATTCATGCTACCTATTTACTATGCAATTTTTGATAAACCTGCCCCTAAGAACACCTCTCAAGCAGAGATTGACTTGACAACCTTAGGAACCTAGTTTGGAGAAGAAAAATTCACTTATGTAAGAGTTTTTGGCAGTCAGGCCAGGCCTCATGTCCTCCCCTTGTACATACCAGACAAGCTATTAGTTTGCAAAATAGCATATCATCTTAGAACTGCATCAGCCACAAAAACTCTCAGAAATTCAAAGAAGCAAGTTTGGCCTCCTTTTCCTCTAAGGTGTGGCATCTATACTCTACATGATTATAAACATGCAGAGAAAGATGCAGAAAAAATTAACATCCTAAGTCTCGCCACTCTGCCTAATAGACGTTTCGACTCGAAGAAAGTCATCTATAATGCTCTAGATCAAGCCAAACTCACTAAATTTGAACATAAGGAAGATGAGTTTGATGGCCTGTTCTCCTCCGCTGAATCAATATTCCAGGTGCAACAGCTAGCTAGAATGAGATACCATGATGACGGGTTAGTAGAATTTAATAAACTTAGAGAGCAGAGGTTGCAAACTCTGCCTCTAGATTTGTTAGCTACTACCCCAATGATACAATCAAGCAAGCCTGAGCAGCAGCTTACCAGTGAACCTCCTGCTACATCCGAAATCTATGAAGAAGTCCAAAGAAGAGAGAAGGAGGAACTTCGGAGGTTAGAACAGGAAGAGGCACAGAGAAAAAACAGAGAGGAAGCAGAAAAGAAAGAACATGAGAGAATACGGGAGGAAGAACAAAAAAAGAAGGAGGAGCAGAGCAGGAAGGAGGTGAGTGTTGATACTCAAATGGACCCAAGATTGCTGAAGGAATGGCAACAATTTAATACAATTATAAGCAATCTTGAGAGCTCAATGGATGTTGAAACATCCAAAGCTACCGATACACAAGATACAACATCAAAGGAGGTTCCAAGCAAAGGAACCAGCGGTCTACCCCCAACTACAGTAGTAGAAATAATTCCGAAGAATCCTTTCGATCAAATTACTTTGCAGGTGGAGGACATTCCTCCACTGGATGTTTTCTATAGCCCAAAACACAGGGCTGTAATAAAGCGTCAGCGGAAGAGGAGAAGGATTGATCAACCTTCTCTGTTCCCTAAACAAACAATAACAGCCAATGTGGTATGGAGGGAAGAGTTCGACCCCTCCGATGACCTGACAAAGTTATCTCAATATGTTGGTGCCTATTCGGTAGCCACCATGGATAAGGCATCGGAGGTAAGCAATTTGTTGAAAGAAAAGGATCAAGTGATCGCTTCACTACAAGCACAGCTATCGGAGGAACAACAAAAGTCAGAACAACTACAATAGAAACTATCCACACAACAACAGTTAAATAACCAGCTCAACAAACAGTTGCATGAAGAGAAACAGAGGATCGATTCGGGAGTGATTCAGAGGCAGAAAGAATTATCAGAGGCATTATCAAAGTTGAAGGCAATGAATGAACAGATGGCAAAGACAAAAGATGAGCAAATTGCTCAATTATCAGCTCACGTAGAGAGGTTCAAGAGTCTTCCCCAGCCTGCCGAGTTCAGAGTAGAGACAATGCAGATTAACAAGGCATTAATAACACAAATAAGATTGTTGTGTCATGAAATTGCCCAAGTTGAACCTCTGTGCGACATAACAACATCTATAATAGACAAATTAGTTGATGCCAGGCAAGATTTAGAGCAAGCCGACGGCACTTTGACAGATTTTCTTACTTGGCAGGACTCTAATGAGGGACAGGCAGCAAACTTGCCCAAAATTTTAGAATCCCATAAAAAAATCCTATTCATGGAGTGGCAGTCCCAATTAATGAAAGCAGAGAGAGCGGTTTCTAGATGCAAGTTATCTACAAGCAATTTAATTGACTTGATCAATAATACTCTCTATTTATCTAACATGATGTCTCAATGTACACCAGGTAAACTATTATCAGCCAAGACATTGGAGCAATCATGTAACCAAGAACTAGAAAATAATGGGAGATTGATCTCAGGAATTAAAAGTTTAACTTGGGACACCTATTGGTTGTTCCTAGTAAAACCATACAGCCAGAGAGCCGCCCTCAAATGCCTAATGGATGAAATCGGGTGTATCATTCCCGATATACATGATGCCACCTATGCTGCTCAAATCAATTCTCGTCTCAGCCACCCTCAAGACGTGGAGCCAATGCTGGCAATATGCCAACTCAAGACAAAGGGCAAACAGCCAGAATGATGAATCATTGCTGCCGATTACCAGATCACTGTGGGAGAGATATTCAAGATCGGATTATACCAATTTAGTAGCATTTTAATTTTTTAGTTTGTTAGTTTAGTTTAGTATTTATAGACCCTTTCATGTATTTAGAAAGGGTCGTAAGTTTTTGTATATGACTTAAGCCTGAAGTTTCACTACTATACTTCAGGCATATTCTTTTATGAAAACTGGACCAATCTTTCCAAATTTTGATAACGAAGCTTTGATGTGAATGTGCACTATTGCCTTTATCTAAAAGTATTTCTAAATCGGAAGAAGGAATTCAAATTGCAATTGGCGTAGGGAATAATTCGCAGCTCATATGGTACTATTATCTATGTCTGAATTTATTCCTTTTATGTGAATTGTTGTTTGGTCATTTTTGCTATTATTGAATATGTGAATGTGTTTTAACAATAAACTTTATACTTTCCACTATTGGATGTTTACAATTTGTTATTCTCTCAATCATGCATGTATCAGTAATATAAAAAGAGAAGTGCAATATTGTTTTATCAATTACTTCGTTCAACTATTTGAATGAAGCAATTATCATTTAAATGAATGTCTTTGTTTATTGAATAGTGTCATCTATATGCCTATCAGCAAACACAAATCATTAAACGTTGCACTTAAGAATAGAAGCTTCCCGGGATAAAATAGTCATTTACGTTTTCGCTCATAGAATAAGTCCTCCATTTATTATCACTTATTATAAAACCAATTATTCATCACCCCCTTTTATTCACTACAGGGAAACTGGTCCCATTATATCCAGTCGGAGCCACCATCCCAAACAGAAAAGGAGTTGTATTAAGGTCCGGACCTGGTGGTTATCCCCGATGTTGATGTAACTATTTTTGGGGCATCAACATTTCTGGCGCTAGAAGGAGGTCCATCCGCTATGAATGGCAAGTAAATCAAAACCTACAGACCATTCATAGAGTAAATCACCCTCCACCTCTCCTTGGACCTCTCGTTTGCACTCTGAAATACTAGTGTCCAGACGAGAAGAAGAAGGATCAACTACCACTACTCAACCCCATCATACCTCAGAACGTTTAAGTCCGGAGTCCCCTGAAGTTCAGTCTATCATCCAAAAACTTCAAGGCTTCTCCATTTCACCTCCTAGATCTGAAGTATCTCAAGGCAGTGAGACTTCGCAATTCTGCCTACGTCATCATCTCACCAGACTTCAAAGCGAAAAACTTGGTATTGAACCACCTGAGTTGCCTTTACCCCAAAGGAAAAGGATTAAAAAGAACACTGAAGGTTCTGGTAGTGAGACCTTTTCTCCATCATCTTCCATTTCATCATCTCTAGTGTGAATTCAAACACCCACTTCACCATTACATATTATTGTTCACTAGGGGTCTTCACCTTCAACATCAAAATCTTTTCAGTCTTCATTTCCACCTCCTCCCCAAACACCTGGAACACCATAGGAAATCTTTGGTACTCCCAAAATGGCTCAAAACCCATGGAGAATTCCTGGTGTAGTCACTATGCCTACACCTTTACATCCACTACTTGATTTCTCTAAGAAATGGTTACCAAAGTTTAATCCAGATGTTGGAACATTAGCTGAGGAACACATAAATAATTTCATGTTGTCAGTTAATCTGAAGGGAGTACAGAAGAAGATGTTGTAGTTAGACTTTTCCCCTACACATAACAAGGATCAGCTGGGTCTTGGTATTTTTCCTTGCCCTCTGGATCCATTGCCAGTTGGAATACCTTTCAAGAATAGTTTCTTACCAAATACGGCGATGATAGATCCTTGGCCACACTCATTAATGACCTTTTGAATCTAAGGATTGAGTCAAGAGAACCAATTAAGGAGTTTAACTCCCGATTTAACAAACTCTTGAATAAAATCCCTACTGATTCCAAGCCAAGTGAACAAATTAGAAGCGAATGGTACATTACAGCCTTTCCTTCAAATATAGCCATTTTTGTAGATAGGGCTTGAAAACCTACATTGGCCGAAAACATGAAAGAAGCCCTCGCGGTCGAAAAACATATAATCGCTTTGGAAAAGAAAGCTGCTCTCGAGGACAGGAAATCCAAAAAAGTGTCTTTCAAGGATGATTCAAAGAAGAAAATCACCAAAGATCCATACGATATGGAGGGCCTTCAAAAGGTCCTCAAAACAATGTCAAATGAAATGGTTGAAATTAAAAAGCAAGTAGCAGAAACCTCAACAAAGAAACCTTATAGGAAGTTTAAGAAACCTGAGTCAAAACCTCTAAATGTTATATCCAATGCAGATTCAGACCTTGAGGAAGAAGAACAAGAAGAAACAATTGCACCATCCGATGAATTCGAAGAAGAGGAAGTCGTTGAATGCCATGGAATGTGGGACTTCATATTGCCTAACTCCAATACCGAAACTGAACAAGAAGCTTTTCCTGTGACTACCAGGAGCAAAAGTGCTCCTGAACTTGTCCAGGCAAGTTCAAAGAAAAGGAGTGCAGGTACCAATACTACAAAGGAAAAGGTACCCACAAGGAAGCCAACTGCAACAGTACCTCAAAATCAACCATCATCCTCCAATATACCTTCATCGTCTAAGACGTTGGTAGTATCGGATTCAATGGATTACAATATTGTTGATGATATGAAAAAGACTAAGGCAAACAACACCATGTTTGAACTCAGCAAATTAAAACATCAACAAAAATTTCTTCTCAAAGAACTTAATGCAGTTCCTTCTTCGCCTCTTCCCAATACTAAACCTACAAGTGATTCAGGACAACCACCTTCTGGTAGAGTTGAGGCTACTGATACGATTCTAATTGGAGACAGATCAAATTCCCATACCCCTCCTTTCCTCTTAACGTAAAAAATCTACATAACTGCTTGATTGACTCTGGGGCATCATCCAATATAATGCCAGCTTCAGTTTGTTCTAAACTAAACATAGAACCCCAAAAGTCCTCAATTCACATTGTGCAGTTAGATAGAACCAAAGTCCAGGTCTTCGGGGAAATAAACTCTATTACTATCAGGTTATTGGCCGATCCACGAGTGGTTCAAAGAATTGATATCCTAATCATTGATATACCTGATTTTTATGGTTTAATCTTGAGCAGGGATTGGTCTGAAAAGCTCCATGGGTATATTTCTACCAGTTGGTCTCATATGTGGCTGCCCTATAAGGGAAAGCCAAATCAAATAAAAATCAATCGGGAGAAACACATGACCCATACTGTCACAGAGTTCGAACAGGAGAATCAACCAATTGCATTTAACAATAACGTTTTGGGAAACTATTCTTCTAAATCATTGTTTGGCAATTATATTGCCCAACCATCTCCTTTCTTGGTAAACAATTCACATCACAAATCGAAAAATTTTCACAAACTGACAGATCAAGATGTGTTAATGTTACTGAGAATCCTGTAAATAAAAATGTTGATAATTCTTTATTTTGGTCTTTATATTCTGACAGTTCAAAATCTAGTGAAGGATCAGGAGCAGGGTGTATTTTAGTCAGCCCTGAGGGAGAAAAAACAATGCTTTCTTGTAGATTAGAATTTTAATGCACAAATAATACAGCTGAGTATGAGGCCCTGGTGCAAGGATTATATAAAGCTATTGGCCTAAAAGTTCAATATTTAAAAGTGTTTGGCGATTCAGAGATTGTCATAAAGCAAGTTCGAAATACAATCCATTGTCTCTCTAATCACCTCAAACACTACCAGTCTTTAGTCCAGGAACTTATATCTCATTTCTTAGCATTCAATATTTCACCTATTCCCAGATCCCAAAATGCAGCAGCTGACCTGTTGGCCAATGTTGCTTCTAAACTCCTGCCTTCTGAAGATTATAACCTAGATAGATTTTCAGTAGAGTTGATCTTTAGGCCATCAATTCTTGATAATATCACCAATTGGTGAGTGTTCAACAACGATGAAGACATTCTACATTTCTTAACTTCCGACAAATCCTACAATGATCAGATCATTGATGAAAGTGATCATGATCTTCAGATGAAAGAAAAGCATGAGGAAAACTCAATAACAAGACCTGTGGTTAAACTTGAAGATCTCTACGACATTAAAGACAAGTTCAAACAGGTAACCAATTCAAAACTCCAAAGTTCTACCTTAAGATTTGAATTGATAAATCTTGGTACTAAGTAGAACCCTCAAAATATCAATTTAGGATTAGGACTTTCTGAACAGGAAAGAGCAGCATTTATTAGATTATTAAGGAAAAATAAACATGTCTTCACTTGGAAGTATGATGATTTAAAAACATATGATACATCAATCATACAACATACCATTCCAATGCTACCTGAACAAAAACCAGTTCAACAAAAATTGAGGAAAATACATCCAAACTTAGAGAGTCAGATAAAATCAGAACTCAATAAACTCTTAAAAGCAAAGATTATTTTTCCTGTTCGGCACTCAAACTAGGTCTCCAACATGGTGCCTGTTAGGAAGAAAAATGGTGACATTAGGATTTGTATAGATTTCAGAAATCTGAATAAGGCAAGTCAGAAAGATAATTTCCCATTACCTACCTTGGAGCAAATACTCCATTCAGTAGTAGGTTCTGAACTAATGTCCTTTCTAGACGATTTTTCAGGATACAACCAAATTCTGGTCCATCCTGAAGACAGACTCAAAACTACCTTCAAAACAAAATGGGGAACTTACGCTTATCAGAAAATTCCTTTTGGACTTATTAACGCAGGAGCTACATTCCAAAGAGCAATGGATATAGCCTTCAAAGGATTGATCAACAAAACAGTAGTCGTCTATTTAGATGATATTACTGTATTTTCTAAAAAGAGATCCAACCATTTACATGATTTGAATCAAATCTTTGAACGCTGTAGAAGATATGGTATTTCACTTAATCCCAAAAAATCCTTCTTTTCTCTAAATCAAGGAAAGGTCTTAGGCTTTATCATTTCCAAAGATGGTATTTATATTGATCCCGACAGGATTAAAGAAATTTCTGAAATCCCATTTCCTCATAACAAAAAATCCATGCAGTCATTTTTAGGCCAGATCAACTTTGTCAAAATATTTGTTCCCGATTTTTCTCATATCATTTTACCATTACAAACCATGATTAAGAAAAATTCAGTGTTTAGATGGGGGTCTGTGGAAAAAGAAGCATTTGACTTAATCAAACAATCGATAATCAATGCCCCCGCTTTAAACACTCCTAATTTTTCTAATCATTTCACATTGTACACTATCGCATCCAACTTATCTTATGCAGCGGTACTTACTCAGATCAATGATCACGACTTGGAAGCACCGATTTCATTCTTTAGTTCAAATTTTCAGGGTACAGAACTAAATTACTCCGAAGTTGAAAAAACAAGCCTTTGCTGTGTATAAAGCCATTAAACACTACAGGCCCTTCCTTCTAAAAGCCCATACAAAAGTAATAGTTCCTTTTTCTGCAGTAAGGCAATTACTGATCCAAAGAGGATTAGGTGAAAAGAGGGCAAATTGGGTTACAACACTTCAAGAATATGACTTGGAAATCAAGCCAGCAAAGATTGTTAGAGGCCAAGGTTTTTGCAGGTTATTAACAGGAGCATCCAACATTCTGGAATCAGGTGATACAGATCATATTGAAGAAATCAACCAGATAAGTATTACCAATTCTGAATCTCAATATGTAGATTTAATCTTTTAATTGAAAAATGGACATGCACCTCCTAATATTTCTTATAAAAACAAACGGGCTATTAGATTAAAGTCAAAAAACTTCATTATCATTGATGATGTGCTTTTTAGGCAAAACTATGATTCAGTTTTATTAAGATGCGCGGAGAAACCTGAAGCACAAATGTTTTTGCAGGAGCTACACGATGGACCAGCTGGAGGACATTTTGGAGCTGACACAACAGCTCATAAAATCATCCATGCTGGATATTACTGGCCCACCTTATTCAGAGATACCCATGAGTATGTAAGGAAATTCCGAAGTTGTCAAGTCTCCAGTGGAAGACAAAGGAAACCAGCTTTTCCTTTGCAACCAGTTAATATTGATCAACCTTTTGAACAATGGGGACTAGACATCATCAGGGAGATAACTCCACAATCCTCCAAACAACATAAGTATATCCTTACTGCTACTGATTACTTTACTAAGTGGGTTGAATCAATTCCATTAAAGACAACAAACTCTGAAGGAATTATAGAATTCATAGACCAGTTCATCATTACCAGGTTTGGTGTCCCAAATGCTCTTGTTTTTTATAATGCATCTTATTTCTCTGGAAACGCCATGTTTGAGTTTGCTATCAAAAGAGGATTTAAATTGAAATATTCTGCAAATTACTATCCCCAGGGTAATGGTCTGGCAGAATCTACCAATAAAAATATACTCAAAATCATTAAGCGAACTATCGAGCAAAATCATAAAAACTGGCAGAAATCTTTAGTATTCGCACTATGGGCTGATAGAATAACGCAGAAGGCCTCTATAGGTACTTCTACATTCAACCTTGTATACGAGAAAGAAGCAGTACTACCGACCAATCTAGCGCTTCCTTGTCTAGCCCTAGTTCAGTTTATTGAAGAAAGACCCTCTTCTTCTATCCAACTTAGACATGATCAAATTTTAAAATTAGAAGAAGAGAGAGAAAAAGCCAAAATTACTCATGATAAACATCAGCAGATAATCAAGTTATCATTTGATTCAGCTTCGTCTAGTTCTAAACAGTTGCAGGTTGGTGATCTAGTTCTAAAATATGACAAGGCACATGAGGATAAAGGTAAACACACCAAATTCCAAAATATGTGGCTTGGACCATTTCAGATCAGCGAGAAGGTAGGCCATTCGACATTCATATTACAAGATCTATCAGGAAAGAGGGACTCTCTTCCTATTAATGGCCTCATCTTAAAGAAATTCTTCAATTGAGGAGGTAACCCCTTCTCTCTTAAATTCAGTAGGATTTGCAATTTTTAGGACCATTAGGAAATGAAGTTGTAAAATAGCTTCTATTGGCCTTTGCTATATTGAAATGTTTCTCGGAAGAAGTACTTTTAATATTTATCTTTGTAAAATAGAAATCTTAAACAAAAGGGACAATTTCTAGGAAATTAGGTATATTAACATTCTGAAAACCCCATTTTATTTTTGTGAAAATCCTATCAAGATTTAGAACTACTGTAAATCATTTTAATGTTTTCAAACTCGCCAAAAAAGGGTTACCAATATCAAAACTGAGACTGATTCAATCTTAGCATCCTCAACTCTTACCTTGTCATCCATTTTCTCTTAAGGAGAAAATTGTTCATCCCATTCATCCAAGTTTATGATTACTCAGAGTGTAATTCTAAAATATCTGATATAAAGATAAGGGGTCTTATCACAAGCCTACTTACCATGATTATTGGGAAATAGTCTAACCGACATTACCAACACTGCATACGAAAACAAGGTAATGGCTTATAAGCATAAGACAAGGGGTCTCATCACGAGCCAACTTGTTCGATTAGATTACAACCAGTGAATGGCATTGTCAAATCCACTGGCAACCAAACCAGGACAATGGCTTTTTATCTTACAAAAAATGGAAAAGAAAAGAAATACAAAATATGAAAACATGTTTTGAATTCATTCTTTTAATCATACACTGAGATGGGAGGGGTCGTGAACAATCAAATGGTTAAAAGGTATCCCTGTCGAAACTATGAACGTTTGCTGGCAGCAGAGGCTCTACTTGTGACAAAGGAGTCAATTAAAAGGGCTAAGTTGGAAAGGTGTTTTGTTTTATCATTATCAACCAATAAAGACCAATTTAAAACCTAGAATGTATTTAGTTTTAACAAGAGAAAGAATTAGCAAAAACATGCCTTTATTATATTCAGAATGTATGTATACTTATTTATATTAGAACTTTCCTTTTTGATAAGATATCTATGTAAAGAAAGTTCAAATATTCCAATAACTTTTTTGGAGATAATTGTTTCTTCCAGTGAATCGCCAATTGTTGTGCTATACAACAACCCCCCATTTCATAAAATATTACTTTAGAAAATTATAATATGAAATGGGTCCCTTTTAGATTAAATTGGTATTAATCCATCACTCTTCTAAAGGTTTGGAAACCAACAAAACATTTTAAAACCTTTTTGAAATAATCGGTCTTAAAAACAAAACGAATAATTCTTTATTGTTGCGATAAAGCGATCGCAAGATTGCATATCGCAACAACAAAGGATGCATAACCATGACCCATTGATTCCCCCCGATGCGATAAGAGCCAGTAGCCAACGGTTATCGGAAAAACAAATAATAAAAGGCCCCTCCCCTTTGCTCCGATATGATATCGCAATCGGCAATCGGGGAATGCGATATGAATATAACGAACTCTCCTCCTTAAAACTCCCGATCCGAGTCAAGCGATATCGATATCGGCAATCGGGGATTCCATAAAAACTTAAATAAGATTGCCCAAGGCTTCCTCCGATCGCCGATTGTGATGAACCCAAACGCGACTTTCGAAAAGGATTGATATGATTTCGCTATATTATATTAATTATCATTGAAAGCATTTTCTCTTCCCGATAGTGATTCGCTTGCGTCCAACCACCAAAAAATCAAATCCACGCTTAAACTATTATTTGGCAAGTAACGGATATAATGAGCATTTAAATGATTGACAGGTTTTAATGGCTAATTAATGAGCAGTTATACCTAAATCCCTTCAGAGATTGTATCCGCGGGAGCCTTATGATAAATCTTTCATTATTCATTGATTGACATAATTCCTCCATACTTGGTTTTCGCCATCTATTCTCCGCATTACGTTTATTTTTCTCTTGTGCAGAGTTTTTCCGCAGTAACGATTCCAGACCAAATGGGGAAGAAATCTAAGAAGTCTGGAATGACTTCAACTTCTATGGTAACAGGACAACATGCCATCGATCTGGGACCAAGAAAAAAGGGATTAATGTCAGATACCACATGTCTCGGCCTTGGCAGCACTACTTGGCAAAATATTTACAACCTGGTTGAAGCCAAGGAACCTCAGCAAACATCGGTACAAGCTACAGCAGGTTCAAGCTGGAAATATGAAGCTACTTTAAAAGATTTGGGTGATTCCTACCTACATAGGATAGCAGCTCGAGAGAAAATTCTTCCGTATACAGATGTGGTGAGATGGGAAATTGAAGAAATTCCAATTATGGACAGAACATTCTGCACTGTTGATGGGAGAGTATTCAGTTCATTTCAGCCCAATGATTTCAAACAAATGTACCATTTACCCGAACCAGAGAAGAAGTACAATAAAGCATTTCTGGAGAAGTTTCGAGATGAGAATGAAACTGAGTCGGAACCTATACAAGAATCGAGACAGAACCCGGCGAAACACAAACATGAGTCTTTGGGTAAGTACTCCGTCGACTCCTTATGCTCTCCTTATTGTTATGCTGGAGTCATGATGTGTCGATTGTGGGAATTGCATGATTCTTCAAAATTTTCCATAGAGATGGTACCTTTGATGGAAGTAGCATGTAATAGTGAAATCATGGATTGAGGGACTATATTATCGGATAAGATGGCTACAGCTATTCTTGAATTCAGAAACAAATCCCGTGTTACTGATAGGTTCATCCCTCCATTTTATTTTAGTGCCTATATTTTGGATACCCTCTGTTTTAATTCCGAGTTTCCTATGTTAGGGTGGAGATGGACTCCATAGGACCATATGCCTATTCATATCTACCACCATAAATTATGGAAAGCTCATTATAAACATCATTTATACCAAGTCTGCAATGGATTCATGCTACCTATTTACTATGCAATTTTTGATAAACCTGCCCCTAAGATCTCCTCTCAGGCAGAGATTGACTTGACAACCTTAGGAACCTAGTTTGGAGAAGAAAAATTCACTTATGTAAGAGTTTTTGGCAGTCAGGCCAGGCCTCATTTCCTCCCCTTGTACATACCAGACAAGCTATTAGCTCGCAAAATAGCATATCAGCTTACAATTGCATTAGCCACAAAAACTCTCAGAAATTCAAAGAAGCAAGTTTGGCCTCCTTTTCCTCTAAGGTGTGGCGTCTATACTCTGCATGATTATAAACATGTAGAGAAAGAGGCAGAAAAAATTAACATCCTAAGTCTCGCCACTCTGCCTAATAGACGTTTCGACCCGAAGAAAGTCATCTATAATGCTCTAGATCAAGCCAAACTCACTAAATTTGAACATAAGGAAGATGAGTTTGATGACCTATTCTCCTCCGCCGAGTCAATATTCCAAGTGTAACAGCTAGATAGAATGAGATACCATGATGACGGTTTAGTAGAATTTAATAAACTTAGAGAGCAGAGGTTGCAAACTCTACCTCTAGATTTGTTAGCTACTACCCCGATGATACAATCAAGTGAGCCTGAGCAGCAGCTTACCAGCAAACCTCCTGCTACATCCAAAATCTATGAAGAAGTCAAAAGAAGAGAGCAGGAGGAACTCTGGAGGTTAGAATAGGAAGAGGCACAGAGGAAAGAACAAGAGGCACAGAGAAAAAACAGAGAGGAAGCAGAAAAGAAAGAACAGGAGGGAACACGGGAGGAAGAACAAAAAAAGCAGCAGGAGCAGAGCAGCAAGGAGGTGAGTGTTGATACTCAAATGGACCCAAGATTGCTCGAGGAATGGCAACAATTTAATACAATTATAAGCAATCTTGAGAGCTCAATGGAAGATGAAACATCCAAAGCTGCCGATACACAAGATATAGCATCAAAGGAGGTTCCAAGCAAAGGAACCAGCAGTCTACCCCCAACTACAGTAGTAGAAATAATTCCGAAGAATCCTTCTGACCAAATTACTTTGTAGGTGGAGGACATTCCTCCACTGGATGTTTTCTATAGCCCAAAACACAGGGCTGTAATAAAGAGACAGCGGAAAAGGAGAAGGATTGATAAACCTTCTATGTTCCCTGAACAAACAATAACAACCAATGTGGTATGGAGGGAAGAATTCGACCCCTCCAATGACCTGACAAAGTTATCTCAATATGCTGGTGTCTATTCGGCAGCCACCATGGATAAGGCATCGGAGGTAAGCAAATTGTTGAAAGAAAAGGATCAAGTGATCGCTTCACTACAAGCACAGCTATCAGAGGAACAGCAGAATTCAGAGCAACTACAACAACAACTATCCATGCAGCAACAGTTAAATAACCAGCTCAACAAACAGTTGCATGAAGAGAAATAGAGGATCAATTCGGGAGTGATTCAGAGACAGAAAGAATTATCAGAGGCATTATCAAAGTTGAAGGCAATGAATGAACAGATGGCAAAGACAAAAGATGAGAAAATTTCTCAATTATCAGCTCAAGTAGAGAGGTTCAAGAGTCTTCCTCAGCCTGCCGAGTTCAAAGCAGAGGCAATGCAGATTAACAAGGCATTAATAACACAAATAAGATTGTTGTTTCATGAAATTGCCCAAGTTGAACCTCTGTGCGACATAACAACATCTATAATATACAAATCAGTTGATGCCAGGCAGGATTTAGAGCAAGCCGATGACACTTTCACAGATTTTCTTACTTGGCAAGACTCTAATGAGGGACAGGTAGTAAACTTGCCCAAAATTTTAGAATCCCATAAAGAAATCCTATTCATGGAGTGGCAGTCCCAATTAATGAAAGCAGAGAGAGCGGTTTCTAATGCAAGTTATCTACGAGCAATTTAATTGACTTGATCAATAATACTCTCTATTTATCTAACATGGTTTCTCAATGTACACCAGGTAAACTATTATCAGCCAAGACATTGGAGCAATCATGTAACCAAGAACTAGAAAAGAATGGGAGATTGATCTCAGGAATTAAAAGTTTAACTTGGGACACCTATTGTTTGTTCCTAGTAAAACCATACAGCTAGAGAGTTTCCCTCAAATGCCTAATGGATGCAATCGGGTGTATCATTCCCGATATACATGATTCCACCTATGCTGCTCAAATCAATTCTCGTCTCAACCGCCCTCAAGAAGTGGAGCCAATGCTAGCAATATGCCAACTTAGGACAAAAGGCAAATAGCCAGAATGATGAATCATTGCTGCCGATTACCAGATTACTGTGGGAGAGATATTCAAGATCGGATTATACTAATTTAGTAGCATTTTAATTTTGTAGTTTGTTAGCTTAGTTTAGTATTTATAGACCCTTTCATGTATTTAGAAAGGGTCGTAAGTTTTTGTATATGACTTAAGCCTGAATTTGCACTACTGTACTTCAGGCATATTCTTTTATGAAAACTGGACCAATCTTTCCAAATTTTGATAATGAAGCTTTGATGTGAATGTGCACTATTGCCTTCATCTAAAAGTATTTTTGAATCGGAAGAAGGAATTCAAATTGCGATTAGTGTATGAATAATTCGCAGCTCATATGGTACTATTATCTATGTCTGAATTTATTCCTTTTATGTGAATTGTTGTTTGGTCATTTTTGCTATTATTGAATATGTGAATGTGTTTTAACAGTAAGCTTTATACTTTCCACTATTGGATGTTTACAATTTGTTATTCTCTCAATCATGCATGTATCAGTAATATAAAAGATAAGTGTAATATTGTTTTATCAATTACTTCATTCAACTATTTGAACGAAGCAATTATCATTTAAATGAATGTCTTTGTTTATTGAATAGTGTCATCTATATGCCTATCAACAAACACAGATTATTAAACATTGCACTTAAGTATAGAAGCTTCCCGGGATAAAATAGTCATTTACATTTTCGCTCATAGAATAAGTCCTCCATTTATTATCACTTATTAGAAAACCAATTATTCATCCACCACCTTTTATTCATTACTGGGAAACTGGTCCCATTATATCCAGTCGGAGCCACCATCCCAAATTGAAAAGGTGTTGTATTAAGGTTCGGGCTGGGTGGTTATCCCCGATGTTGATGTAACGATTTTCGGGGCATCAACAGGCAGGAAGCTGGATATTTTGGGTCAAGCTAGGATAAAGACTCTACTGGAAGTGTGGAGTGTGAATTACAATAGGTCGAGTCAAAGGGTAGTCCGCCAAAAAATAATGTAAAGAAATGTAAATAGAGTCAGCCCGTGCAGGAATCGCAGGCCAAGGAAGGGTATAAATAGAGCGAGGCTCTATGGGTAGAAAAGGTAGAGTTTTGATAGTGAATCTGAAATATGAAATGTAATGGGTTCTTGAAGAAGATAGTTTGAAAGCATTTGTAAGTCCGAGTCGAGTGTTGGGGTAGTAGGTAGAGGCTCTGCAACTGTGTGCGCAGAGGCCTGGAAAGTTTGTAGTTGTGTGCGCAGACCCCTGCAGCTGAGTGCACAGGGCGGATCTGGATGTATTAAGGATAAAGTGGAAATAAAGATAAGTTTCTTCTAAAATTTTGTGTTTCTTCTAAACTGTCGTAATATCTGTTTAATTTCATCTGCTTAGGGTTTGAATGAATATAAATCTAGGTTTATTTTCATACGCGAATCAGTTGTGTTGGTTAAATGTTTGCTTAAAGACCCTGTTAATTTGTAACTGCATCCTTCAATAGAATAGCACACTAATAAGAAATATATAATCAATCTGGATCTTTGCAAGTACCAAGTAGCGCGAAGTTGTAAATCAATGCGCAAAGCCTCCTGAACACACCAAGACATCCCTAGGGTGTGGAAACCTGATTCCATCACCCTCCCCTGCTACCTTGAGTGAGACCTTAGTCCATGCTCCGTGGGCTATTGCCAAAAGGGCCAGTAGCTACAAGATTTGCTTGGCTAAATAACTCTTCCGAACCTGGGTCAAGCCCAAAGAAGCCAACAATTGGTTCCATTGCCAGGACCAAGATCTACCTAAGGGGTGTCTAATGTGGGAACACTGGAATCCTATGATGAAAGAACTCGAATATTGGTGGGATTTGAAGCTTCGCGAGTTCGCAGTTCAGGAAAACATAAACTTGCGGATATCAGAGGAACAATGGTTGGATCACTATATATTCACGGATATACATGAGATCTTCTTTATAACATTCCTGACAAAATTGTATGAGTGGATCATGAAGTTAGCTAAAAACGAGGGGAGGTGTAGATTAGACCAACCAATAGTGTGGCCTCCGGAACTGGTGTGCAGGCTGGAAGCCACCGAAGATAGAATTGCGTGCGTAGTATACCACTAGTTAGATTGGATCATAGGGGGATTTATCACTAAATTCATGATAGATACAACTGTAAGTTACAATGAAGCAAAAAGGCAATTTCTCCAAGGACCGCCAAGGTAGATACATGAAATAATTGAATACTTGGATTAAGATATTGTTGTGTGAAAAACAAATCCTGCACGTATATTGATGTATTGAGTAATGCAGAGCAGAAGGGATTATTGAAGAATAGGAGAAATAGAGAACAACCCTTTAATATCTATCTCACGGGAAAGCAAGGAGGATCTCACTAGGTTCTCACTAGGAAGTGCGGTCCGATTGATTAAAGAACGCTTCCCACTGATACCACCTCCATCTACACCGCCACCCACTTCACCTACGTCAAGTCCATCCACACCAACACCCCCTCCACCACCAAAAGCTGGGATGGTGACCACAGTCAAGTTACCAACATTTCAGGGTGTAGGGAATGAAGAGCCAAGTCAGTTTTGGTTTGTGATCAAATTTGTGAGGGACATGCAAGGCATAACAGATGAAAACATTAAAAAGGCCACACTGGTCAGTGCACTACAGGACCGCGTGCTGACATGGTACATAAAATACTCAACCGACCATCTGAATGAGGGAATAGTGGTGATCCAAGACATGCTTAATAAAGAGTTTGGTTGACCAAAGTCTGAAGTCCAGTTAGTCATTGGATTCAAGGAGATAGCAATGTTGCCTAGTGAAACTCTGTGGGATCTAGACTAGAGATTAAAGAGTACTATTCGCGAAAGCTAACATGACTTTAACAAATAGGCAACATTGTGCATGGTTTGTGGCATCCTTGATGCCCCATCTGAGGATGGCTTTGTCACAACATAAGATCTCAACCCAAGCTGAGGCACAGGAGACAGCAATGAGGTTACACATGACCCCAATACCGGACCCAGGGTTGGGAGCTTAGCAAATCCACGTGCAACTTCAAAACTTGAGCTTGGAAGTGCAGAGTCTGAAGTAAGAAAGAGTGTCCCAACCAGAGGTACGCTGGGGGTAGGTTGTATTAAATGTAAGAGCCAAGCGCACGACAAGGACCATTGTCTAGTTTTCTCAAACTATCTAGCAGGAGGAGGCCTGATGCTGTTGAAAGTAGAGGTACAAGTAGGACCAAGTACTGTGCAGGCGCTCTGGTGCGCAATTTGCCAAGTGGGAGGGAAGCATGCGATAGATAACTACAACCTATTACAAAAGTATACACAGACCTCACAACAATTGTATTGCAACTTTTGTCGATCGGTGGGACACGATGAGCGAACATGTTAAAGTTATGACTTAATGCTAGAAAGAACTCTAGCATACCGGATGCAGACTAAAGTGTGGGGAGGATTTCAACGATGTGACCGGGGAACAGGGTTGGGGCCCGGACGAAGCCAAGGATAGTTAATTTGTTATAATTGTGGTGGACAAGGGCACTACGCTTGCGACTGCACTAACCCAACCAGGATTTCATGTCCCTACTGTGAGCAGTTTGATCATGAATTGGTGAACTATCCAACCTTAATTGCCCAATTGAGTGAAAAGGGAGTACTCCAATCTCCACCAAACCAGAATATCCAGATGATGGGCATGGAACCTCGCGAAGAGGACCCTAGTATAAATATGGTACTAAGAAGTGGCACAACTATAGGAGGGAATGAAGGCAGGAAAAGGTGCGACACACCTATGCATGAACACAACACTGAGCCGAAACAAGGGAAGATGGGGCCAAGAGAAGCTCAGTGGAGCTTTTTGAAAGCATCTACCCCAGGTAGGAGGGATCAAATGGAGTCAGGAGTGGACTCCTCCATGATCACTACCTTTCTTGAAACCTGCATGAAGTTGTTGAGTGATCGTAACACTGTGCAAGGATTGCAAGAGCTGATCACCAGGTGCACTGGATCTAGTGAACTCGAGGTCGTTCGGAAGATAGGAAGACATGTTATGTGCACCAGATGAGAGATGAGACTGATAGCGCAAATTGGTGACTATGAAATGGATCAAGTCATCCTGGATTTAGGCTCGGGTGCAAACGTATTGCCTAAACAAACTTGGGAGGGTATGGGAAAGCCCGCACTATAATGGTCCCTAATTCAATTACGAATGGCCAACCAACAAAAGATCTTACCAATGGGCCAATTGCAAGGGGTGATGGTGGATATCGACGATGTGAGTACCCAGACCGATTTCGAAGTCATAGAGATTGTTGATGACAACAATCCTTACCCTGCACTGCCTGGAATTGATTGGGCCACAGACATGAAAGGGATAATTAACTTAAAAAGATGCAAGATGATATTCGAAAAGAAGTCACTACAGGTAGTAGTTTCGTTGGACCCAACAGAAGGGGAACGTTATACTAAACTCGTACGTGACGAAGGAAGTGATGATGAACTGGATTGTATTTATCAGATAACAACGAAAGACTCAGATCAAATGCGGTTCGTCGATAATAAAAGAACCTCATGGGAACTTGATAGAATCTGCACCATGGATTCCAAGGAGGAGGCAGAGTGATGGCAGAATCAACTACAAGCAGTTACGACACTCAACTGCAATATGGTGACTCGGTCAGTACGGCGCGTAACAATAGAAGAAATACCCCGACCATAGGAGAATGGCATGATCGTTGAAGCATAGCTCGGCCTTCCTAGTAGATTATGTGTAATTTTGGAGCAGCCTAGTGTGCCGAAAGACAAGTTGTGTGCACCTCGAGGGGAGCCACAAAAGTTGGGATATAGGCGGCAGTTTCAAGTCCGGATTAGAGGACGTGCGCAGCAACCACAATGGCATAAAGTGGTAGTTTGAAAGATATGGATGCGCATTGAATGACTGAAAAACCAACCAGACCTATTTGGAAAACGGGGTCACAACGCCGAGAAGGACCATCTCTCTACAGCCTGACTAACCACTATTGGTGCAGCTCACTCCACCAGTGACAACATCTGTGACAGAGTTCAGTAGCTTTGGGAAACCATTCTGCATGGGAAAATATGACTTGATAAGTTAGAAGAAATTGCGGCCCGACTCCATGCATGAAGTAGGAAGTTGGACAAAGCAATTGTGGAATTGCAGTTAGAAGTTGCCTACCTAGATTACGGGAAGGAATTACCAAAGGAAACTGACATGGCTAGCTCTTCTACCCTATTACAAGCATTGACCCCATTAGCATCATTACAACTGCACCCGAAAGAATAGGGATGCATGCACCATAACTCAGTAGTAGAATCGAGGGAATGTATAGGCTGCTCACAAGCTAGGCTAGTCGGGAAATGGAAGACTCGTACTAGTGGTTCGCCCACATGACTATCCATCGAAGACCTAGTCCCAGCGCCCCATGCAGTTGAAAGAGGGTACGGGATAATAAACCAGGCTGTTGTAAAGTTGCACGACAAAACTATCATATACATACAAAACTGCATCTGCATCTCTAGGGATTTGCTGCCGCAAAGGAAAGATGGAAAGTGACCGTTGCAAGTATTGTTCATGAAATAATGACCCATCTAAAGCACTACAAAGCTAGTGGCAAGAAATTAAGGCAAAGGAATAACTGCCAAAATCACATTTATGAACTACCGCAAGGGCAAGCAGCCAACTTGGAATGTCGAATCATATATAATCAGAGTCAGGGTCATGCCACCACGTCTTACCGCTCTGCAAGAAATCTGCCCAGCATCAACAACATGATGAATGACGAACAATTCAAAAATAGTCCATGGTTTTAGGAATGGCCCAAATATTACCAAGACGCAATTCTGAAGCCACAAGATCCTACCACAGACAGGCTGCATACAACCACGCCATAGACCACCGAGCTCCCCAAATCTCCCCAGACGCCACAAACCAACAAGGATCCTCAGAGCCCAAACCCAGTAAGAAGGTTGCCTCGACACCTACAGTTTGGAAAATTCACAATGGAGAAGAAGGCTAAAACTATGATAATTGAAAGCAAGGAAGAAGATGAGGGTCCTCCCAGATATGTCGAAGAAGTCCTCCCTGAAAAAGACCCCATACAGCCAATACGGCGACCTAAGTATGTGTTGCCAAGCAAAGGGAAGGCCAAAGTACCTGCAAATCTGGATGAACTCGACTCTATAATCATCACCCCGTCACTACCAAAGGCTATGCCAGTGGAAAATTCGGTGGTTGGTCATGTTGCGACAATGAAGTTCAAAGATTGGGACCTTGCAGATATAGTAAAATTTCCCCATCTGGCGATGGATAAACTAATGGACTGGAATATAGAGGGGACGGTGACAACCCTATAGTAAAAGGCGTGGCTACAAGAGGTGGAAAAATTTGGATTACTCTGCCTCTTGTCGATTCCTCACTTTCTCCGCCCCCCTATCACCGTGTTGGTCATAAAGCAATTGCTCTGTTTAATCCATGAGGATATATTAGGGGTTGGTAAAACCATTCATATCATAGCGGAACTGGTTCATTGAGTTTCCTATGATGGGAGAGACCCTCAGGAGATCACTGATAAGGGTAACGATGTCGCGATGATTAAACGACTAAAAAAGAAGTACCAACTCGCTAAGGGACAACAAGGGTATATCATTGATAGTGTCTCAGACAATGCCGTTCATGTTGCCACCCAATTGTTGGCAGGGAAAGTCATGAGGAAATGTTATGGCACTGAGGTCGCCACCGTAGTTATCGCTCTTACTAAGGAATGTGCAACTAGTGTCTAGTTCAATGGGTCGCAGTTCCTTTGTGAAGAGTTTTAGACCAACTGTCGTGACGTGTGATGAGCCCCAAAATTGGTAACTTATTGGGCTCATTTGGCCTAGTTATCCTTGTTCAGTCCTTGTTCAATCCTTCATTTTCCATAGCTTATGCATTATTTTTAGTATGTTTATGTCGTTTGTACGAATAAGGGTAGTCACTCTTCCTAGGTGGCTAACACGTGCTCACTTCAAGTTTTTTGACACATGTTGGAGCAAAACCGAGCAATCATGGGTTAGAAGACAGCCAAGCCTGAGGTGAGGATTTGTAGGGGGGTTGTCTATGGCATTAAATAACCCTTCCTCGGGATCTTCACCCCCAACTTCGAGCTCCAAAGGCCACCAAAACCGAATCTAGAAGGCAGCCAAGTAGATTTTGGAAGGGACTGTCTAACTCACAGTTTGGAAAGTTGAGTTCCACAGATTGAGGAGGCTAGCTAGGGCCCTCGTGATGTATAAATGTTTAGGCCTCAGCCTTCATAAGGGACTTTTTAAACCATAGCATATTTTGCACCACAGTGTTGCTAGCTTTACGTTGTTCTCTTCTAGCCATTTTTGGCATAACTCTTATGACTATTTTTTGATAATGAGAAGCAGTCTGATTTTATATCAACTCTAAGTTTTCTATAGGAGCCATAGCTCTCAGGGTTGGGCCCAACATAAGAGCCTAGGACTTCCTTTCTGTACTGTTACTTTTCCTTTATGCATCACGGTTTCCCTTTATGCATTTGAAACATGTTTCTGTTAGGCAGATTTAGTTGTGTTGCTAGAATAGATCACTGTATATGAATAGAATTGCTACAGGTGTTTTGGTAAGATAATAACAGAAAAAGCTCCAAAGAAAAGGGACAACCACACTCTCAGTTTCACCTCATCCCTTGGATTAGGGGCTGGAATTGAAGAAACAGTGCTGCCCCAACAAAAACACTAGTTTTCTTGACCATGCAATCATTAGTGTACTGTTTTCCTTTGCAGAAGTTAGTTATGGGTTTAGATCTCTGAAATGTTTCTTTGCATAGTTGATGTACATGGTTTTCTTTCCAATAAAGTTATTGTTCATTCATGTTATTGATAGTCAGACTAGATTAGCTAGGACTTTGATCATTTGCAAGACTTTGTTGATTCGGTTGAATGTACACCGTGCAGGGCATCTCCACCACTCTTTCATCCACCTAAACATCATCTGAGCCACCTGTTCCATCTCCTAGTTGGGTTCTTCGTCTCCCATCTGTCCTTTTTCCACGTAACCCTACCTACTTGCTCAATCATTGCCTTAGCCTTCTTCAATCCAAGTCAACCTTTTACACCTTCTCACCACTCCACCCACCATTTGCCCCTATCCTACCTCCTTATCCATCCATGCATCTTTCCTCACTCACCCATCCTCTAAAATCCACTTTTTAAACATCTTGTAGAAATTTTTGAACATCCTGTAGAAATCTCTGAACATCCTATAGAACCCCTGCAGACTTCCTGTAGAAGCTCACAGATGAGGTTTCTTGATAGCCAAACTTTGTGAAACTCTTTGGAAGGGTGTTGGGGACTCCTTAGACCCTCTCTAAACCTTCCCAACCTTTTCCAAGAATTTCTCCTCCTTGATCCACCCCTGCACAGTAAAGAATAGTGAAAGCATATGCATGATGAAACTGACAACTTAATCAAAAATACAAAAAGATGTTTTCTTAGGACAAAGGTAGTCTAGACACGTATTTTACCTTCATAGAAGTAATGGCATCTCTTTTAGTAGTTTTCATTCTCATCTTTGCATCAGTAGGACTAGCTGGTAGAATTAGGGTTTGCTAGGGTTTGCGCTTTCCTTCAGTTTTTCAATCTCTTTTCGCAAATAGATTAGCTTTCTTTGAGTTAGCTTTCATCCATCAATTAAAAAGATTCTTCTAAGAGCTCATAGAAGTTGGCTTAAGCTCCTAGCGGACTTGTGTCAGCTAACCAAGTGACAGCTGCGGCAAGAGCTAGTACTTGTGCATACAGCACCGTCGCTTCCAATTTTGTTACGAACTACCAGGTTGATAAAAGTAAAGAAGGGAGTCCCAGGAGTTGCAGCATTATTGCTGCAATACTGGAGCCCACCATCATTTTGGCACCGTTGCTAGGGAAGTATCAAAGTATTGGTGATTGTTGCTTTCCTTCTATTTTTTTTCCTACAACCTTCTGCTAAGTAGTTTATTTCATTTCCATTTTGCAATTTCATTTCTGCAAAAGTAGAATAGACATTTCCTGCTTTCATAGATTAGCATTTCAATTCCACAATTTCAATTCTGTAAGCATAGATTAGCATTTCAATTCCGCAATTTCAATTCTGCAAGCATAGCTTAGCATTTCAATTCCGCAATTTCAATTTTGCAAGCTTAGCTTAGCACTTCATTCCTACAATTTGATTTGAGCAAAATAGATTAGTCCTTTCCTGCTTTCATTTCAATTCCGCATCTTCATTTCAGCAAGATAGTTAGTTGCAGTTCAATCTATTTTAGTTTTGCAGGTACCAGCAGAAAAAAAAAAAAAAAAA
>APFE030638465.1:0-11619 GCA_000404065.3 Pinus taeda
TTGCAAGTCACAAAGATAGTTCAACTCATAACTTAGATGAGGTGCGTATTTATTAAACAAGCTAAATCAAGTATCCATTTCCAACATTTCGTAACTCATCAACAATCTAAAATAGACTGAAATAGATTAATGTATTATTCATGACTTGACCAAAGATAGGTTTTCATAGGATCATATAAGATTGAGCCATGCTATAAAAACAAATCACCATCTTCCCCCTCTTCTGCTAACTCCCCGACCCCTCTGCCTTCCCATCCTTCCCCTCTTGTCACTACTCCCCCTCCTCTTCCCCCTATTACCCCTTCGTATCTTCCCCTTGCACCCCATCCTCCTCATCCACCATCTTTCCCCTCCTCGCCATCCTCATCTGCCCCCTCCTCCTCCTCCTCCTCCCCCTCCACCATTGATGCCAAACCCCTACCCCTCTACTCTTCATCCTCTAGTGCCCATATCCTCCCTCACATTCTCCTCCACCTTTGACTCTTCCCTTCGACCTCTTCCTTCTCTCGCTCATCCACCATCCACCCTTCCCTCTTCCACCTCATCCCGCCCTTCCCCCTTCCTGCCCATCCTCCACCACCTCCTCCTCCCCCTCCTCTTCTTCCACCACTCTCCCCCTCCTCCAACTCCGCTCCCCCCCACCACCTCTGCCTTCACCTCCCCTGTGTCCACCTACCCACCCTCATTCGCCTCTTCCTGCTCAGCCGCTTCCTCCCCCTAGCCCTCCTCCAACTGCTCCACTACATCAATTCCCACCTCTTGCCCCTTCTCACCACCTCCCCCCACCTCCTCCCCCTTTAGATCCCCCTCCCCCTTTGCCCCCTTCTTTGTCATGCCTAATGCCTCATCCATCCCCCTTCCTTGGCCTCCAAACCCCACTATGCCTTCTCCTCCACCTCTTGTCCCTCCATATCTTCTGCATCTTAACCCTCCTCCCTCTCCTTCTTCACCTCCCAGACCTCCTCCTCTACCTCTTCATACCTCCTCCAACACCTCCCTCTCCACCCCATCCTCCGACTCTGCCTCGCCCTCCCCCTCCTCCTCCTCCAGCAATTCCCCCTCTGCCCCTTCTGTCTCTACACCTTCTTGTCCTACACCTATTCCTCCTCCACCCCTTCCATCTCTACCCCTCCTCCTCCTCTCCAATCGTCCACCTCGCCCATCCTTCCCCTCCTCCACTTCATCCTCCACCTCCTCTCTCCCTCACCCCTCCTTCTCCCACTCCACTGCCCCCATGTCCTCTGCTTCTTCACCCTCCTCCCCATCCTCTCCCTCTAGTTTGCCTCTTCCAACACCTCCCCTACCCTCCTATGCTCTTCCTCTTCCAGTGCCTCCTCCACCCACCTCTACCTCCTCCCCCTCCCCCTCCTCCTCTACCCTTCACCCACCTCCTCTCCCCTAACTCAGCCCTCCCCCCTCCTCCCTCACACCACCACTCTACCTCACCATCCTCCCCCGCCTCCTCCTCCCACTCTTCCTCCTCTGCCTCTTGCCTCTTCTCCTCCTTGCCCCTCCTCCCACTCCTTTCCCATCACCCTCTCTCCCCCCACCGCCTCCCCATCTCTTGCCTCACTATCCTCAGTCGCCACCTCCTCCTCTTCTACCACTTTTTCCTTGTCCTCCTCTTCCTCCTCCTCCCCCTTCTCCCAACCCCTTCGTGACCTTCCCATACCACTCACCGCCACTCCCAACTGCTTTCCCATCCTCCCCCACCTTCTCCTTATCCTCCTCCTTTGCCTCTTCATCCCTCCTCAAACTCCTCCCTGTCCATTCTGCCCTTCACCCAACCCCCTCTGCCTCCTCTGACTCTACCTCCTCCTCCTCGCCCTCCTCCCCCCCTTTCCACCACCCTGGAACCCCCACCTCCTCCTCCACCTCTTCTCACCATCCTAGAACCCCCACCTCCTCCCCCTCCTCACCGCTTTGCTCCACCTGTTAAGCCTGTGGCTCCATACCCGTATTCACTCTGCCTTCCACCCATCCCTCTATACTCTTTATCTCAACTGAATGAAGAAAGAAAGAAAAATAGCAATAGAAACAAACAATGATACTAAAATGATAAATATATTAACTAATGAATGGATTAATGAGATTAAAACCATCCCACATACCCTGACCGCTTGATCCAAAGGGGATGGAAATTTTGTTTATGGCTTGATCCAAAAGGGGAATGGAAATTTTGTTTAATTAGTTTGTTTTAAAGATCAAAGTACATAGAATTCAGGATTGAACCTCTGCTCGACTCTGCTCTTTCTCGCTCACAGGCATAATGATCCTCTCTGCTTTGCTCTGCTCTTAGGCGAATCCAGGGATAACACTCCTCGAAGAATTAAAAATAGAGAAGTATTAAGAAGTTGTTGTCTGACATAAAGGTATTTACTCCACCATACATAATGCCTAAAAACAAATAAAAAAAACAATGCACCACTAATTGAGAAAGTCTAGAAATAACTAATGAAATGATATCACTAAAACCATACCACATAACTTTAAAGATCAAACGACATGGAATTCGGGAATGATCCTCTATGTTATGCTCTTCTCGCTCTCACAAGTAGTAATCCTCTTTACTATGATTTTAAGATAATTTAGCAAACATTAAACAACATTAATCTAGAGATTATTATTTAAAGATCGAATGACATGGAATTGAGGAATAATCCTCTCTGCTCTGTTCTTTCTCGCTCCCAGGCGTAGTAATCCTCTCTACACTGACCTTAAGAAAATTAAGGAAACATTAAACAATATTTATCGAGAGATTATTACTTTAAACATTGAACGACATGGAATTCAGGAATGATCATCTCTGCTACGTTCTTTCTCGCTCTAAGGCATAGTAATCCTCTCTACTCTGATCTTAAGAAAATTAAGTAAACATTAAACAAGATAAATCCAGAGATTAATACTTTAAAGATCGAACTACATGGAATTCACGAATGATCCTCTCTGCTCTGTTCTTTCTCAACTTTAAGGCGTAGCAATCCTCTCTACCATGATCTTAAGCAAATTAAGCAAATAGTAAAGAACATTAATCCAGAGATTATTACTTTAAAGATTGAATGACATGGAATTCAGGAGTGATCCTCTATGATCTGTTGTTCTCGCTCTCAGGCATAATAATCCTCTCTGCAAAAGAGATATTAAGCAAATTAAGCAAACATTAAACAAAATTAATACAAAGATTATTATTTAAAGATCCAACAACATGGAGTTGAGGAATAATCCTCTCTACTCTGTTCTTTCTCGCTCCAAGGCCTACGTAATCCTCTCTATAAGAGATCTTAAGTAAATTAAGCATCAGTAAATAAACATCAAGATCCAATAACTGTAACCAAGCAAGTTGTTAACAATTACTTGAAATTCTTAATGATCTAGCAGCATCAAAGTGCATATAAAGCTTCAGAGGTGAAATTATCAAAATTACCGATCAAACACCCGATGAAAAACGCAGACTGCAGAACCCCAACTTTATATTTCTGAAACCGTCGAAACTCCGCTCCCTCCATCCCAGCTCCATGACGCCCGATCCATGCAACACAAAGATCCCGTGAAACTGCAGTATTCGAACCCGCGCTTGATGGAAAGGAAATTGTCGAAGGGTTTCTCTATGTTGCAGTGCCAGTTGGGCTCATAGTCTGCAAAAAACATGACCATCGTATGAAAGGCCTCGAGAGTCCATGCGAGACTGGACATCACGAAATGCTTGAGCTGCCATCGGCCGAATTCTCCTGTCCATTTCTAAATTGAGTGTTCATTATTTTTTGGTTTTTTTAAATTTCAGTTCTCGCTTTTCTCCTTTTTGGAAAAAGATGGGTTGATGCTTTCTCTTTTTTTAAATTTCTATTCTAGTGCTTTCTATTTTTGAAAAAGATGTCATGTAGCTTTCTATTTTTGAAAAAAGATGTCCCGTAAATGTTTTTGCTGCCAGGTTCATGCTTTTTCCGTCCACGTTGGGCCGATTCTTTTGTTGTGAGGTCCACTTTTTCCCATCACTGATGCTTTTGTTACCATGCTTTTTCCGAAGGGAAATATTACACGCACATCTTGCAAAAAGGACTCCTATTTATGTTTTGTTTTTATTTATTTATTTATTTGCAGTTTATAATTCAGTGTTAATTAATTTTTATTTTGGGATGTTTGTAGTAGTGCATTGAAAGGCTGTATTTAAAATTGCAAAGCAATATATATTTAGAGTAAGTGTCTTGACAAATTTGCAAAACCGTTTTAAATAAGTTTTAAAAAGGGCAAGTGGAAAATTGTGTATGTGTGAATCTTTACAAAGAACAGGGCCATCCTTGATATAGAAGAATATAGGAATTAGTGTAGCCATATAAATGAAATGGCTAGAAAACTCAAATGAACATCAAAACACTCACCTGATATATTTCACATAGCCAAGGCAAAAAAAAATAATCACAAACATCTCAAAACTCATAATTGAATTTGTATTTAAAACTCATAATTAATTTGTGTCTTCCATAAAATTTTTCTATTTATTACTGGAGTAGGATTCTTGACCATTTTACTTTTCTAGGAAACAACCATGGATAATTTCATACGAAACATCTTGTAAATATTGTAGAAGGAATGGGCACATTGAAGGCAGGAATGAATATTATCTAGTGGCCAGATATTATCTCTTAATCATTATATATATTTTCTTTATATTAAATACTTTAAAAAAAAAATTATTGTTGTAATATTTGTCTACAAAGTAATTATTTCACATGATTGTTTGAAATTGTTGTAAAGTCAAGATGAATGCCTAGGTACTATGATTTGAATATTGTCGTGATAATTCAGATATCAATATATACAGGATAATGTAAGAAATAAAAAAATTTCCTCCCTCATTGGATATTCAATTTTCCCTTGAAATAACTAAAGTTTTTAAATTTGAACCTTGCTGGTTTTCCATGTCACTAGAGTCTAGGTTAGAATCTTACAATCATTGACACTGCCAATCCAAGTATCATAAAAAACTACTATGCACGCTAAAATGATATACAACAATAAATGTATTAGTGCATAAAATATAGACAACTTTTTATAATTTTTACAACAACCCAACTTGGTTATATTATCAATCTATAACACAGGCGAGGGCTCTCTTACTAGGGATAATATCCATCATACATACACTAGTACATCAATACAAGGAAAAGATACATTGATAATCTAGATGATATGGAACTCAATCAAAACTACTTTTTCATGTCATGAACACAATATGGGTCCTTTGATTCCATTCTAGGGTTGATCCTGTATATATAAACCAACTCCTTTAGGCCATTGAACTCGTTTCTCCAATCTTCCATCTAGTTAATCATAAGACCATGTAAAACCAACACATATGGACTTCATGCTCACTAGATGCTACTTAGTCGTTCAAGAAAAATGAATTTTTGAGTCTTCTTACCTGTTGTTGCTCCTTAGCTGCTTAGGGACTTCTTCCCACTATTTTCCTCTTGCACTGCTCCAATGAAGACAAACATAGGGCAAGAGGAAATCTTCCTATCACGGTAACACGTCCATCTCCCACAATGAACTTGGGTTGTAGAAATTATCTTCCCAGTTGGTCGAACCTTAATCACCTTTAATATATGCCTCATTTAGAAGACACTCTAGTCCTTCAATGGTGCTACATTAAGGGCCAACTTGGTCCAATATCATGCTACCATCCAATAGTCCACATGTGTCCAATACCAAACTTTGCAACTTGGACATCTACATCGACTATGAAATCAACATCAATAAGAGGATACACATACTTTTCTTTCTAATACATTGTTGGTCTTCTTCTACTGAAGATCTATTCTTCTTGACATCTAGTTAGGGCACACCAATGTAAATTTAAATCATTACATTTCAAAGAGTTTAGGTCCACTAACGGATTTCATTGGATGTGAAAGTCATCACTGTATTCTGCATTTCATAAATCTGTCAATTAGCCCAAATCGATGAAATGTTTTGCATTTGTAAAGAGGAAAGTCCTAGGTGGTGTGTAGTCTTCCCTGATCATTGACATAGAGTCTAGGGTTCTTGATTCAATCCTAAGGGAGAATAACCAATCTTCTTGAGCATATCTGGGTAAGTATATAATTGTTGGATGCTTGTTATAGGAGATATTGTTGTTCCTACAAGACATTTACTATAGGAGACTATAATTCACTGAATGACCAAGAAAATCAAATTAGAATTGTATGGGATTTTTTATTTTATTTACTAAGATAATTTAGATCCCAATTCCAAGTGGAATCCCTCAAAAATACCTAGCAGAAAATTACTAGTATAAAATTTAGAATTTCGAGAACGAATGAGCTAGTAAATATATCAAATGCCTAACCTAATCAAGTGAAAATGTAATGGGGTAATTTTTGTTATTAGCTAGAATATTTTTATGATCTTATGCAAGTTGAATCAAATTGATTGAGATTCATTATCATGCTCTAAAAAATAGTAGAAATTTATTGTTATTTGCCACAAAGGTCTTCCAGAAATCTAAATTTGGGAATAAAATAACCAATTCAAGCAATTCAATGATTACTATGACCATACAAAGATGTTACAAGGATGAAATGATTCTTTTGATCCTGAAAAATAAATTAATTCAAACATTTAACCCAATCCTACAACAAGAAATCATCAATACTAAATGCAGAAATAGAAAAAAAAAAGAACAAAGGATACATGTGATTAATAAGTGAAAGGAAGAAAAGTAAATGATAAAAAAGGCTCTAAGGCTCCTGGGATGGCCAAGCCCAAGGAAACTCAAAGTCCTATGGAGGATAAGAAGACTCAGAAGCTGAACATGGTATCAATCTTCATTATTTAAATAAATACAGTTACTTCCCAACAAGAAATAACAATGGAGCTCCAAAAATATCAGTTCTCTCCACAAGAAGGCTAATAAAAATCAACCCCTGGATTATTCCACAAAAATAAATAATATTAGGCACAAATATGAAATTATCCATAAACCTTCCTAATGAACATATTCAAGTTAAAAGATAGGTTTAATGTGTTGAAGGATGGTCATATGGGCCTTAATTTATGTCTAATTTAGAGGCCCATCACCTGACCTAAGGCATGCTTGAGATAAATAAATATTTGAAGCACTAGAAAATTACATGAGAAAAACCATGAAAATTTTCAGAAGAAGGATGTTGGATAGTAGAAATATTTAGCAGAGACAACAAGAAAAAAGGTATATTTAGTTAGAATGATAGATCCAAGAAATAGAAAAACTTAACATCAACAATCGAAGTAGAATTGATGATCCACTTATTGCAATCCAATAGTTTATACAACAGTTGGTCGACCAGAGTGAGTAACTAACTGCTCATGTCAACAAAGTTCAAGATAAAATGATAGTTCAATGGAATAAAAATATATCCACTATAATTTGAAAGGCTCACCAAGAATTTTCCTGCGAAAAGTAAGAGTGAGAACAACATTATATTACAGAGCCAAATATTTTTAATATTTTCCCAATATAACTTTCATCCACATGTAATCGTATATAAACTCAATAATTTCTAATTTGAGAATTGTGCTCCCAACAAGTAACTTAACCTCGAGAAAAATCTATTGATGAGAATCTGCCAATGTTATTTATTATTTGCATGGAATTGTTAATAAAGTGCAACAATTGAAACACCAATTACTAGTTGATCAATAATTGTTAGTGCACATATCACTAGCTGATAAGTTGTAATATTTGAAATACTTAAAAGCATTTGATACCTATGAAAGTATAGTTGTACAAAAATGGTCTATATGATAATTATATTCAAGTACTTACACCAACTACCTATCAAACAACATTCCCTGTGACTTCAACACCAACACATACAATAGTACAATCATCTCTGTCATCTATCTGACAACATAAATTCAATTTCTTTGAGCCAAGCTTTTATGATATGTTCTCTCTTCAGAAAAATGATATGACACTCATGAAATGAAGTTGAATGTTCCAATTTGTTGCCAAGGGAATGGAAAAGAAGATGAATTCACATTTTAAATCCTGTAGATGTAATTCAACAAGTTCTAGTTGACCACAAAACTAGATCAGCTAATTAGCCAACCACCCTTCTGGAATAACTTTCATTTCATTCTAAGCATTTACATTTTCTAATTTATGATGTATCAAATTTTGTAAAATTTTTGTAAGACTCCAAATCTTCCCTTCTTTGTCACAAATAAGGAATCAAGGGCAGGGGAGATGTTGGAGGGGCTAGTCGACTTAGTTGACCATCCCAAACAATTGGAGAATTGATATCATAAAGTCCATCAACTCTCTAGTTGAGTTAACAGTCTAAGTTAGATAGGTTAAATTTCTTTTCACAATTAAATTATTGTGACCATCTTGACATATTATATATATGGAAATGTATGCATCATTGTATATTTGTGATTGGCTTATGAAGAGAATATAATATAAAGTAACACTTTTTTGGTTCTCTTCTACATAGCTTCTCCTCTTCTATTCGTATGTTCCTTACATTCGTGTGATTTTTTGTTTTGATTTGTACTAGTAACCAATAGTCATTGTCTACTACACTACAACAAGTATATATCAAAATTTTGGAATATTTTACTAAAATATAAAATATTGTAAAATTTTGGTGAATCTTTCAATGTGTTGAAAAATCTTGTATAATATTAGTGAATCATTCACTTAATTATAAAATATTGTAAATTATAGGTGAATCACTCAATGAGTCCTTAGATCAAGTTATTTTTTCCTTCTTGTGCATTAGTTTTCTAATAGAAAAAATAATTATCCAATTACTCCCCTTGAAAAAAGCCAACATCTTTAGGATTTGGTCGTTCATCACCATCTATAAATTTGTGAACTCCTTGGTGTGTAACTATATTGTTCTCTTCTTCAGTCAAAACTGTAATAATTGTTCATCAATACACAATTTTTTGAAATTACAGAAAATGCGCAATGAGATTGGCTAAATGATAAAATATGTAATTAAAGGCTAATTTCCTATATGATAAAAAAATCTATTAAGACAAACTCACTATAAATCCACAATTTTTGAGTTCAACTTTTATTTAAGTGTTTATTAAAATAATTTACTAAAGCCTTATAAACCCTAAACCCTAGACCCTAACCCCTATACCACAAACCCTAAACCCTAAGCCCTAAAACCGAAGCATTCTATAACATTTGAAAAAACATTTTGTAACTTTTATTAAAGTGTTTATTAAAAGCATTTACCAAAGTGTCAAAAGCCCTAAACCCTAAACCCTACACCCCAAACCCTAACTCCTAAACTCTAAACCCTAACCCTAAACCCCAATAATAAAAGCATTTACAAAAGTTTTATAAACCCTAAACATAAAACCTAAACCCTAAGAGTGATATAACATTTTGACAAGGGTTTTGTCAATTTTTTTGAAGTGTTTATTAAAGGTATTGACTAAACCCTAAGCATTTCATAACATTTTAAACCCTAAACCCTAAGCATTTCATAACTTTTTAAACCGTGAACCTATACCTTGTCCACTTTATAACATTTTAAAAAGTGTTTTGTAACTTTTTTTCAAGTGTTTATTAAAGGTATTTACTGAAGTGTTTTAAACCCTAGACCCTAATCCGTAAACCCCAAAATTTAAGCATTTTATAACATTTTAAAAAGTGTTCTATAAATTTTTAAAGTGTTTATTAAAATCATTTACTAATGTCTTATAAACCCTAAATCCTAAGAATTTTATAAACATTTAAACCCCAAACCTCAAACACTAAACTCTAAACCCTAAGTATTTTATAACATTTTAACAAGTGTTTTGTTACCTTTTTTTAAGTGTTGATTAAAATAATTTATTGATGTTTTATAAACCCTAAACCCTAAACCCTAAGTATTTTATAACATTTTAAAGCCTAGACCCCAAACCCTAGGCATTTTATAACATTTTAACAAGCATTTTTTACCTTTTAAATCCCAAACATTAAACCCTAAACCCTCAATCCTAGTCATTTTATAACATTTGGAAAAGCATTTTGTAATTTTTTTAAGTGTTTATTAAAAGCATTTACTAATGCATTATAAACCATAAACCATAAACCCTAAGCAATTGAAAACATTTTACCAATCTTTTTGTAGCTTTGATTTAAGTGTTTATTAAAAGAATTTATTAAAGTGTTATAAAACATAAACCCTAAACCCTAAAACCCAGATCCGAAACCACAAAACCTAAACCCTAAGCATTTTATAACCTTTTAAAAAGTGTTTTGCATCTATTATATAACTGTATATTAAGAGAATTTACTAAAGTGTTATAAAACCTAAACCCTAAACCCTAAACCTTAAACCTTAAACCCGAAATCCTAAACCCTAAAAATTTTATAACATTTAATAACGTGTTTTGTAACTCTTTTGAAGTGTTCATTAAAAGCACTTACTAAAGTATTATAAAACCTAAACCCTAAACCCTAAATCCTCAAACCTAAACCCCAAACCCTAGACCATAAGCATTTTATAACATTTTAAAAAGTGTTTTGTAACTTTTATCTAAGTGTTTATTAAAAGAATTTACTAAACTGTTATCAACCCTAGACCCTAAACGTTAAACCCCAAACCCTAAACCTTAAGAATTTTATAACATTTTAAAAATAATTGTGTAACATTTACTTAAGTTTTTATTAAAAGCATTTACTAAAGTTTTATAAACCTTAAACCCTAAAACCTACACCCAAAACCCAAAACCCCGAACCCTAAACCATAAACCCTAAGTGTTTCATAAAAATTTTAAAAGCATTTTGTAATTTTTATTTAAGTGTATATTAAAAAAATTTACTAAATTGTTATAAACCCTAAGCCCTTGATACTAAACAATAAACCCTAAACCCTTGATACTAAACAATAAACCCTAAACCCTAAGCATTTTATAATCCCTAATCCTTAAACCCCAAACCCTAAGCCATAAACCATAAATTCTAATCATTTTATACTAGTTCAAAAACCATTTTTTAATTTTTATTTAAGTGTTTATTAAAAGCATTTACTAAATTTTTATAAACCCTAAACCATAAACACAAAAACCTACACTTTAAACCCCAAAACCTAAACCTTAAACCCTAAACCATAAGAATTTTACAACATTTTAAAAGCATTCTGCAACTTTTATTTAAATATTTACTAACAACATTTATAAAATCAAAACCTTAAACCCTAAGCATTTTATAACATTTTAAAAAGAGTTATGTAAATTTTATTTAAGCTTTTATTAAAATAAATTACTAAAGTGATATAAACCCTAAACCCTAAACCCTAGGCATTTTATAACATTCTAAGAACTATTTTGTAAATTTTATTTAAGTGATTATTAAAATCATTTACTAAAGTGTTATAAGAATTGAACCCTAAACCATAAATCCTAAACCCCAAACCCCAAACCCTAGAGCTTAAAGCCAAAAGCCAAAAGCCTAAACATTTTAAAAATCATTTTGTAACTTTTATTTAAGTGTTTATTAAAAGCATTTACTAAATTGTTACAACCCCTAAACCCTAAACATTAAACCCCAAAACCCAAACCTCAAACCCTAAAACCTAAACCCTCTCCCTCTCCCTCGCTCTCTCCCTTCCCCTCTCTTCTCTCTCC
>APFE030638467.1:0-15855 GCA_000404065.3 Pinus taeda
CAAGGGATGGGTGCGTACTCCTGTAAAGGTCAAAAGGCGCGAGTTTCATCTTAAAAAAGTTTCTTGTGGTCATTTCTAGAGCATTCTAGAAGATTGTTTGACGTGTATTGAGCGCCTCCAGATGGTTCATGCATCCCTATGAAAGAGGAACTTATCCCATCAAGAGAGGAACTACCCCATCCAAAAGACGGGAGTATCCCATTGATGTTGGACCTGATTAACTTCCTCTAGAACACTATAAATACAAGCATTGGGCCAGAGGAGGGGAGGCTGAAAGCTGAACATTCCAAAGGGTAAATGCTGCTGGAATTAGGACTTCCCTTGTAGAAGCTTGTGAGGAGAGATTCCCATCCTTCCTTGTTTCATTTGGAAGTGGGTGAGCTTATCAAAGTAAAGGAAAACTCTTGCTGGACCCTGGGAGGAACTTGCACAACACCAAGGCTCAGGTTGTAATGGTTTCTTTTGTTTCCTATTAATACAATTAAGTCCATTCTTCTCAACAATTTGTTATTAATGAGTTGTTTCATATACTCCTTGGTCTATATGTTGAATATGTTTTATTTTATGAGATATTCAGGTGCTATGTAATCGTTTGATTGTTAGTGAATGCACGTTTCGAAGTGAAGGAGGAGCTCATCTGGATCGACGAGGCTAGACTACTACAACAGCGTTGGACTACAGGTAGGATCTAAACACTTGATTTCTTTTGTGGTAAATGCATGTTTAGAGAAGGATTTCTCTTAATTGTCTTGTTTGTCACTAGAAAGTCTTAGGCTTCTAGGGAGGTTGGTTTTGTCCGCAAGATTAACTCTTTCCGCATGACACCCGGCCTTTGATAATCTTGGTGGGCTTTACCTCTATGCTAAACTCTATGAGTTTTGCAATCCATTTGGCCCTTCTTCCATCAACATCTGGCTGCATTAAGATATCCTTTACTAAAGATGAAGGTACATAGGCAACTACCTTGGAGTGCAGAATGTAAATTTGGAATAGGCTTGCTTTTCAATGAGGTCATACCTTAATTCAGCATCTCTCAAAGTTTTGCTAAAAAAGGCTACTGCGTGTTCTATACCTTCATTATTTTTCTGCAACAAGACTACTACAAGTGTATCATAGGAAGCAAAAGAGAAAATACAAAAGTCCTTGGTGTAGTCTGGGATGACTAAAGTGGGAGCTTCCATGGTAGCTCTTTTGATGGCTTCAAAAGATATTCTTGTAGCCTCCGTCCATTTTATCTCTGACCCCTTCTTTAACATGGAGGTTATGTGCTTCATTAGTTCTGCAAAATTGGGAATAAACCTCCTTACAATATTGATCTTACCCAAAAAGGATTGAATGTCCTTCTTTGACCTTGGGACAGACAATGTTTGGATTGCTTTAACTCTTTCTGGGTCGAGCTTGACACCTATAGCAGAAATGACATGTGCTAAAATATTTCCTTCTTCTAGAGAAAACTATGACTTCTTGGGATTCACTGAGATTCCAAATTTTGTGCACTTAAGAAACACCTTCCTCAAATGCTACAAATGATCCTCGTGACCACTGGAGAAAACTGTTATGTCATCTAGGTAGATAAGGAGAAACTTGTTATTCTCTCCCATAGCAGCTCTTTTCATGGCCCTTTGAAAGGTAGCCCCAACATTCATCAGTCCAAAAGGCATCTTGGAGTACATGAAAGTGCCCCAAGCAGTAGTGAAGGCAATCTTTTCTTGGTCCTCTGGATGTACAACAACTTGAATGTAACTTGAAAATCCATCTAAGAAAGACATAACTCTAGCCCCTGAAACTTTTTGGAGCAAATGTTCCATTTTGGGTAGGAGGTAGTTGTCTTTCTTAGAGTATTTGTTGAGATTTTTGAAGTCAACACAAAGCTTGATTTCTCCATTTTTCTTCCTTACTACCACCAAGTTATCCACCCACTTTCAGTATCTTAGGGGAACTATGATCTTGGCAGCCAATGATTTCTTAATTTATTTTTCGATCAAAGGCAGTAATAGAGGGTTGATAGGCCTTAGCTTCTTCTTAAAAGGGATGGTGTCTTTCTCCAATGGAATCTTATGCTAGATGACATTTTTTTCATAAGTCTTAAGGTCACTGTACTCCTAGACAAAGACATCAATGAACTGCTTCATCAGGTTGCAATATTTAAAACTTTGGGTAGCAAACAAGTGGGTGGATAGGTTTATGTATTTTGGATGATCTGGACTCCCTATATTATGTCTATGGACAAAAGACTCATTCTCTTTCTAGGCAGGCTTATAAGGTACATCATTATGATCAAACAACTTCGCAAGAGGCACTAGCCCTTTGGGTATATGGTTACTAGGTAGTTGTACAGTGCTGTTTTGGCCAATTTTGTTCCCCAGCTGGGATTGATGGCATTCCTCCACAGCTTCATTCTCTTGATCAATTTGCATGTCAAAGAATTCATTAATGACTTGTTGAAACCTATTGACCTCATCATCATCCTCAAAAACTCTTTAGTATTTGGCATTGTCAAGCAAGGATGGTCTATATTTCACTTGGACTTCATAAGTCAATCTAGGGGGTAAAGGAGGAACAAACATACTAGCAGACACAACAACGGAGTTAGCAAGCTGATTCTTAACTTTGGGAATATATGAGATACAAAAGCTACTAAAAGAATCTTTGAGCCTCCATACCTCATATCTTTATGCTTTCAGCGTTGGGTGCTTTCCTTGGAATGTTTTATTCACTTTTTGAATGATGAGATCGACATCTCCAAACACCTTTATGTCTCTGATTCCCATTTCTTTAGCAGCATTCAAGCCTAAGATCAAAGCCTCATACTTTTCTATATTATTTGTGACTTGAAAAGTCAGCTTGAAAGGCAAATATATGCATTCCTGTGTTGGGGATCCCAGCACTACACTTGCTCCTGCAGTTTCCCTAGAGCAAGATCTATCAAAGAACATGTCCCAAATTTGTGGACCTTCTTCCTATGTGACCTTACAAGATGATTTCTTGAGCTGCATGGAATCCAATTGATATTCTTCTATTTGGAGAATACAAGCTCCAAATTCAGTATCGAAAGCATAGATGGGATGATTAGTGGGATGCTTCTCATCACTATGATATAGGCTAGCTGAGCTTCTATGTATAATCTCCTACTTTCTCCCTCAAAAACTGGGATAGTGGCATAGGACAGGTCATTTTGCAATCCCACCCAACCTCTTAATCCATCCTCTAGAAAGTAGTATGCCAAACTTAGGGGGGACATCTGCTACTACAATATCCATCATCAGTCTCTTCATGGGTAGTTGAGATAAGGTGATGGCCAAGTCTTTGATCAACCCCAGACATTTCACCTTTCTTGAGTCAAAAGAGAACAAGTCATGAGAGGGTCTAGTGATGTTAAGGCCTAACTCATCCATGACAAACTTTGGCATTAGATTATGGCTGGCACCTGTGTCCAACAGATAGTTGTGAATGGTTTTGTCATGAATAATCAAGGAGACATAGAATGATGGGGACCTATAATCAGAGGGTTTAGTCCTTGGGCTAAGTACAACTATAGGTTTTTCATCTTGCAAATTCACACAGTCATTTGATGCTTGTGTGGCCTTAAGCTCAAGGGCTTCAAGGATGGGTCACTTATAGGCTTCATTCTTTACCAGTTCCATCAAAGGTATAGATATATTCACCTTATGTATTTCTGATTCAAAACTAAAGGGAGAAGGGGACTTGTCAAGACCTCTTACCTCTTGAACTAGGGCTTTTAGGCTAATGGGATCAGCTGCTGGTCATTTTTTCTTGTTAATTTGCTGCTTTGTAGGAACAATAGACTTTTGGACAGGGGTCTCCTTGGCACTGTTCATCTTTGACCTCAGATTATATCTTCATTGATCTTCAGTTTGTAGAACAACCTCACCGTCCCACTCTTGGCTGGTCTGGTCCCTGAGTAATGACCCTTCATAGGCAACTAAGGTCAAAAAGGAGGCACTGCCTTTGTCTTCCATACAATGGATCTCATCATCTTCCTCAAACTGCTCCATTTCCGTGAGCGCATTCCGGAAAGGGGCATTCACTCTTTGGTCTTCATTGGCCTCTTTGCTCCTTTGCATGATTTGAAATTGCTCATTTTCTCTTCTATATGGATTCGGATTTCTAGGAGAAAAGGTGTTAGGAACTCTTCCTTTCTATAAGTGCTACTCAACTTTTAATTTCGGGATTTTAGAGGCTAGGGATTCTATCATCTTGGTCATTTTATCTATCTTGGGGTTTGAAGATGAGGAAGATTCACCCCTCTGTCTCCTTCAGTCAAGATGTCCCTTGAGATTCTCTACAACCATGATGTTGGACTCTACCTCCAAAGTTGCATCCTGCATTTTAGCCAGAGAAGCACATCTTTCTCTCAATAGTAAACAGAAATCAAAATCGAAGGCATTGGCACAGGTAAGTTTTTAGTAGAGGTAGGGGTGGGTTTCACTTCAGCTGGTATCTTGCTGTACATGTGGTTAAACCTTTTATTGAAATCAGAAAGTGACTCCCCATTTTCTCTTTTTAGGTTCCCAAACTCAGTATGATAGTAGAGCAGATCTTTCTTATCACCCCAATACTTTAGGAACACATCATCTAAGGCCTCAATATATGTTATAGATCTAGGGGTCAATTATCTGAACCATTTTCTTGCCTCTCCATCTAGGCTGTGGAAAAAAACTCTCATCCACACATCATCTTCACTAATGTCTATATTATCTTCATAGTTATAAAAGGATTCAAGGTGTTCTTTAGTTTTAACCCTGTTTCTAGGAAAACTAGTGTCTTTTCGATTGACTAGCCCTCTAGGTTTGGTAGCTACCCTAGAAACAATAGTTCAAAGTAATTCAACAATTTCTTCTTTGCACAATAGATAAGATAAGAATGAGAGGACCAACCTAGACATTTTGCTTGATCCTTTTCTCGATCTTTCTCCCCCTTGACAGAGATCACAACTTCTCTTCATACTTATCCCGCTTGAAGAGTACCTATAGAAACACAGTAGCAAAGAACCATCAAATAATCTTGATCTATTGTAACATAAACACTTTAGAATAAGATATATAATGAACATACATTGGCATTCACAAATAATAATATTCACAAGTGCATAATTATATGGAAGAAAACTTGAAAAACTTTATTAAATAGAAGGGAGAATTACAACCCAGTTGTCTAATCTAGCATCATCCTCCCAGAATCAAGTCCTCTTCACCTCACGAAATAGAAATATCACACCAACAATACAATGCTCTTGTCCCAAACACAAACTATCAACACTTCCTTACAATTCACAATATTCTAGCCCCCCAGATCTCCTAGATGAGGGATCCATTTATAGATGTGTGCAAGGGTGTGAGTCATCTCTAGGGTTTTTATTAATGTCATTCCACTTGTTGCATTTGGTTCCACTTGGATATTTCTTGGATCTCTTACTCATCCTTGGGCGAATTCAGAGAGGCAAGTGTCATAGGAGAAGTTTCTAGAAGATTCCCTAGGCATCCACTTAGCAAACTGTCTTAGACATTTGTCCATCCTCGCCCATTGCACCCTACTGAAGGAAAAATCAGTATGCATTGCAACTGGCTAGTGTAGAAGTCAATATGCATCACACCCTAACAATGGAGCAGTCAATATGGTCTAGTTTAGGCCAATTCTAGATCGTTTTTTAGGTGGAACTTTTGGGGAATGATGTAATCAGATGACCATGATCTTTTAGGGTATGAAACAACACTTTTAGGGGTTGAAGAGTGCTAGTTTATCGACATATAATATTGGGGTTGAAGTGCCCAAATATTTCTATAACAAACCCCTTTAGTCCTAGTGAACTTAGGCATGTATTTCTGATATTCTCCAGTAGGCATTGCATTCAAAGGAGTGGGCAATACTAGAGGCCCATACCTAGCAACTATGATTCTTTCCATTTTGGTGAGTGCTTATGGACCTACCATGGTTGTGGTGGATGGAAGAGAGTTGGCAGTCTGAATGATAGAGAGTTGAGGAGTGACTGACAGGACTAAAGGAATATGAGGGATAGGAGGTGAGGTCTCCTTCGAGCTTAAAGCAAGAGGAGAACCTAAGGAATAAGGAGCTTTATGAATCTCTGAAATATTTTCTTCACTGCTAGTGTTAGAGGCTATACTCTCCACATGTATTTGTTCTATTACAAGCTTTTCTTTCAGAGATATGTAGGATTGTTTAGGTTTACCTGATGCTCCTTTCTGTATTATATTTCTTCCTTTGATGATCTTTTCAGGGTCAGGTACTGGGTCAGTGATGAGCCCCAAAAATGGGTAACTTTATGGGCTCATTTTGCCTATTATTCTCGATTAATCCACCATTCCTCATAGTTTTATGCATGCTTTTGAATATATTTATGTTAATTGAATGAATGAGAATAGTCACTTGACCACAAAGTCTAATACATGCTTATTGCAGATTTTTGGACATTTTTTGGACCAAGGTCAGGCATTTATGAGAAAATTGGCAGCCAAATACGAAGGAACAAGGCTGAGGATTTGTAGGAGGGGTGTCTCCTACACTAAATGACCCCTTCCTTGAGTTCTCCACAATCAGCTTGGAGTTCAACAACCCACCAAAGATGATTTCAAGGGGCAGCCGAGCAGGTTTTGTGAAGTGACTGATTAACTGCAGTTCTGGGCAACCAAGCTCCTAAAGTTAAGGAGGACTATTGGGAGTCCTCGTGTTGCATAAGTAGGAAGGCTTCAAGCCTTGGTAGTTTAGCTATTGAACAATTGTTTTTTGCACTTTAGTGTAGCTCTGCATTTCAACTCATTTTTGAGCTCTTGTTGTAAATAGTTTTGTGACATGACTATTATTTTTTGAGTAATGGAAATGAATTTCGCTTTGCACCAGCTCTGAGCTTTCTTACGAGGCTATATCTCTTGAGGTTGGGTGCAAAGCAAGTGCTTGTACCACCTTTGTGTACTTTTATGTGTTTGTCTTGCATTCACAGAATAGTTTCTATTATTTAGGTTAAAATCTTGCTTGGTTACTTAGGTTGTTTTTTATGATTAAGATAGTTTTTCATGCTTCAGGGTGATTTAATGGCTTGATAACATAAAAGATCTACAAAAATGCCATCAAGTAGTCCTTGATCTCATCTCTCCCTCCTTGGGACCATGAGCTGAGACTAAGGCATACTTTCCGCCACAAAAACATTGTTTTTGCCTTCCAATGCAATTGTTAGTATTAGGTTTTAAATTGGAAAAGTTGATATTAGTTGTGTTTGCATGTTTAAATCTATCCTTGCTTAGTTTCCATAGCTATCTTGCATGATTTCATGTCTATAAACTTATGTTCATCACGTTTTTGGTTTTTAGGTCAGATTAGGTCAAAATAGATAGATCTTTGGTTTTTCTAGTCTTTGTTCGATCCGTTTCGGAAAGTAGTGTGTAGAGCACCTGTAATACATCCCTACCTACCCTTCCTCCATCATACAACCTGTTCCAGCCCCTAATCCAAGATTCCTTCCGTTCATTTGCCACACTTTCCCAATTTGCCCTAATTTCTACATTTTTGTGCAACATTGCTCTCTCCATTCTTGAACAAATCCAACCACCTTCATCACTCCTTAGCTTCACTTACCAAGTCCTAGACCCATTAAAATCCTTATCCATCTTTCATTTCCACTTTCCCGCCGTTTTTCCACCATCAACCCTCTAAAATCCACTTTTGGCCTGTTCCTATAGAACTTCCTGTAGAACCCCTGTAGACTTTCTGTAGAAGTTCACACGAGTAGTTTTTCGAGATCTGATCATTGTGAAATTCTCTAGAAGGGTGTTAGGGACCCCTTAGGCCCTCTTCTCACCTTCCCAACCTCTTGCAAGCACCCACTCCATTTCCTTTCGCCAATCAACCTATGTATAGTCAAAAATAGTTAAAGCACATGCATAATAATTCTATAAAATTACTCAAAAATACAAAAATATGCTTTTTCCATATTTTCCTTTAGAAGTAGCTTAGACACATGCATTTTACCTTTCCAAGCATCAATGGCATCCATTTCAGCAACTTTCATCTCTTTTCTTGCACGAATAGGGTTAGTCAGTAAAACTAGGGTTTGCTAAGGTTTGCATTTCCTTTCATCTTTCCGCTTGTTTCTGCAAGTAGACTAGCTTCTTTTGAGTTAGCTTTCATCCATCATAGTTAAAAGCTTCTTCTAAGAAATCATAGAAGTTGGCTTAAGCTCCTAGCAAACTTGTGCCAGTTGATCAAGTGATAGCTTGCAATAAGAGCTAGTACTTGTGCATACAACACCATCGCTTCCAAGTTTGTTACGAACTACTAGGTTGATAAAAGTAAAGAAGAGAGTCCTGGGAGTTGCAGCATCATTGCTACTATACTGGAGCCCACCATCTTTTTGGCACCGTTGCCAGGGAAGCATTAGAGTACTTGTGATTACTGCTTTTCCTCTATTTTCTACTACAACATTCTACTAAGTAGTTTATTTCCACAAAAGTATATTAGACATTTCCTGCTTTCATTTCATTTCAGCAAGTGTAGACTAGACATTTACTTCTTTCACTTCAATTATGAAATTTCAATTCTACAAGCGTAGGTTAACATTTCAATTCTTAAATTTCAATTCTGCAAGCGTAGATTAGCATTTCAATTCTGCAATTTCATTTCAACAAGATAGATTTTAGTTAGTTGCAATTTGTTGTTTAATCAATTTCAGTTTTGCAGGTACAAGCAGAGAAAAACACAAAAATCAACCAAAAGTATTTCATTTCATGCCTCATAGTAATAGAGACAATTTAGGAAAAATTTTACCCAACACCCCCACCACATCATTGAGTCACCCTTCTCTCTTCTTCGGTGGCAGTGATCCAGAAGAACCTATAGGTGAACCTCCAGAGATATACGAAGATCTTATAACAGAAGAAGAGCAAGAAAACATTCCTCCTAAGACCATGGCTGAACATAGAAATGGTATAGGAGATGAGGAGAGAATAGAAGGCACCTTTCCCATCCGAGAGACCAACGAGGACACATGAAAAACATAAGTCCCTCAGCCTTACCTCACTTCCATGGATTGACCACTAAAGACCCTGATACCTTCTTGTTTGAGTTTGTTGTCCTTTGTTGAACTTATGAATATGAAGAAGATGAGGAAAAGTAGAAACTCTTTCCCTCTACCCTCAAGGATGCAGCACTATGCTGGTTCATGGGGTAACCTAGAAACAGTATCACAACTTGGGCTTAGATGCAGCAAGCCTTTAACAACAAATACCGGGATTACTATAGGTCAAAGGAAACAAAGGGAGAAAATCTTTCAGATGACCATGGGAAGTGATGAATCTTTAGAAGACTATGAAGAAAGGTTCCAACTCAGTTATAAAAGGGCCAGGTGCACACTTGACCCCAAATCTCTGAAGCTGGTTCTACTCCAAGGAGTACCGGAAGACCTTCTAGATACCCTCCATTTGCTGACTAGGGGAGACATCTACAAACTACCTGATGATGACATAAAGACTGTGTTTAAAAACCATTCTAGGGCAGCCCGGAAAAGAGGTAGGGGGAGTCAACTTTTATCCAGTGCCACCTTTTCCAAACATGAGTTTGCAAATCAAATGGAAGACCCTAAAATTGAGGTGAGACAGACCATTACCATGCAAATGGATACCTTCTGAATCCAACAGAAGTAAGAGGAAGCTGAGAGGGCTTTGGCCATATTTTGTCCCAGATGTACAAGGAAGCATCCTAGGAACGAGTGCCCATTTCACTGCATAGAGGTATGTTTCGTTTGTGAGGTAGACCACCCTACAAACCAGTGCTCAACCTTACCTACACTTAAAGCTATGTACCAAGGTGCTGAAGGAGCCAGTGATCCACTCTAGTTCCTAAACCAAAGGAGGCCACATGGACCAAGACCATACTATCAGGGGTTGCAAGGGACATCCTAGACTTATTACAACCCCAACCAATCCACTCACATACATTCTAGGTGCCCCCGTGCTCATCCTTCCTGGTCCGCACCCCCTCCTTGGTCATACCCATTCCAATACCATACTCAACCTGCTACTCATTCGTTTCATTCTCATGTTTAGCCACAACCTCAGTGGAATGCACCTCAAGTGGGGTGGAGGCCCCAATACATATCTCCTCCTGCTATTTTTCCTCCACCACTTGATCAACCACAACCATTACCTCCTGCTCGTCCAAGATAACCCCAGATGCCTACTCAACCGAACCTGAACCCCAATAACAGACAGGCCCAGTAGGTATATACTGGGGAGACAACATGCCCTACCTATGCTGTGGAGATTCAGGAGATCAAACCTATGATCTGGGAAGGTCCTCCCAGATAGCCAACCTCCTCTTAAGGAGGATGAGGAAGAGAAATAGGAAAGTGAACTCAAATCTATTCCACCCTTTATTGAGAGACTAATTGGAACCACGCAACCAAACCCAGAAGAGACTGAACTTCTAGGAAAACTTAAACAATTATGTGTAAAAATACCACTTCTCCAGGCCATAAAAGATGTACCAATCTACAAAAAATTGATCAAATTGAAGTGTTTCAAGCACCCAGGCAGGCACAAGAGAGATGCCCCAACTATCAATGTCATATGACAATTATCCGACCTGATGTTGGGACAAGTAATCTATCTAAAATATCTAAACCCTGGGAGTCCTGTAGTCGATGTCCACATCAATGGCACCATAATCCCCCACACCCTAACTGATCTAGGGGCTACCATTAATGTGATGACCAGGGACACTATGCTTAAGCACAACCTTCAAAGTTCTCTAAGAAAGACCTCAACAGTACTGTAGTTAGCAGACCACTCCACCGTGACCCCCGAAGGGATTGTGGAAGATGTCATGGTCTTCGTTGATTCTTGGGAGTACCCTACAGACTTCTTGGTCCTTCAGCCAAAGGAAAAATACACTAGATACCCCCTCATTTTGGGAAGGCCTTGGTTGGCCTGCAGATGCTTACATCAGTTGTCGAGCTGGGAGCATGACCCTTAAGAATGGTCCTATGTCCAAATAGCTAGTCCTATATCCTCTTACCCAACCTCTGCTAGAACATGAGTTACCTCTCTAGTTGGAGGAGGAAGATGAGGATGAAGTCTACTCTGCACCATTGTTCACAGTGGAAGCCACCAGGGGAGGTCCTCAAACTAAGGATGACCTTATTGATAATTTGATTCAAAATCCACCTCCCAGTGTGATGCCATTAGAAGAGTTCGTAGAAGACACTTAAGCCAGTGCTTCAATGGATCTCTGTGTGGCTGATCCAACCTCTCCCCGAGTTATGAATGTGGAATTTTTCCCTGAAAGAACCTTGAAGATCAACTCATCCCTATCCCCCTCTCAGGAGAAGGAGCTGTGTAGCTTATTGAATAGCCATTTGGATGCTTTTGCATGGAGCTATAAGGAGATGAAAGGAGTCCACCCCTCAGTTTGTACCCATCACATTTACATTAAAGAGGATTTTAAACTAGTCAGGTAGCCTCAGAGGAGAATGAATCCAACCCTTAAGGAAATTGTCAAAGAAGAACTGCAAAAGTTGCTGGATGCAGGTTTCATCTATCCCATCTTTGACAGCGAGTGGGTCTCCTCTAGTGCTTGTGCCCAAGAAAAACAGGAAGTGGAGAATCTGTGTAGATTATCGAGAACTTAACAAAGCTACCAAGAAGGACCATTTCCCTTTGCATTTCATAGATCAAGTGTTAGATGGCCTAGCATGGAAGAAGTTCTTTTCCTTCCTAGATGGGTTTAGTGGGTATAAGCAAATCCAAATTAGCCTAGAAGACCAAGATAAGACCACTTTCACTTGCCCATGGGGTACCTTTGCCTACCGATTCCTTCCCTTCAGGTTATGCAATGCTCCTACCACTTTATAGAGAGCAGTACTGAGTATATTTGCTAAGCTAGTTCATGATTCAGTGGAAATCTATATGGATGACTTTACGCCTTATGGTTCTAACTTCCAAGAAACATTGACTAACCTGGGAAAAGTTTTAACCAAGTGTATTGAAATGAACCTATCCCTTAGTCCTAAAAAAATGTGAATTCCTAATGATTGAAGGGACCATTCTAGGTCATACAATTTCTCCGCAAGGATTATAGGTGGATCCCAACAAGATTGCTATCATGCAAAGGGTCCCACCTCCTCAAAAGGTAAGAGATGTTTAGAGTTTTCTAGGCTTAGCAGGATATTATAGAATATTCATTAAAGATTTCAGTAAGCTAGCCTCTCCATTGTTCAGTATTTTGGGGAAAGATGTTGAGTTTATATGGACTGACCACTGTCAGGAGGCTCTGGATGTGTTGAAAGGTAAGATGGTAACTGCCCCAATCTTGAGAGGTCCAAATTGGGCCCTACCTTTCCACATTCACATAGATGCCTCAAACAAAGCCATAGGAGCAGCCTTAGGAAAATTTGAAGAGAAGCTACCGTATGCCATATATTTTGTCAGTAAAACATGGCCAGGGCAGAGTTAAACTATACTATCACCGAGAAAGAGCTCCTAGCTATAGTCCATTCCCTAAAAAGGTTCAGACACTACATCACTAGTTATCAAACATTCATACACACTGATCATGCTGCAATTAAGTATTTGATGAATAAAAATGATGTCAATGCTTGTATCATTAGATGGTTACTTTTATTGCAGCAATTTGATTTGACCATTGTTGATAAGCCAGGTAAGGAAAATGTTGTTGCTGATTTTCTGTCTAGACTAGATTTGCCTGCAGGTGAACAAGGGATGGTGGATGATCAAATTCCAGATGAGCACCTGTTTGCTACTTCAGTACTCTCTCCATGGTTTGATGATATAGAAAATTACTTGGTTTCAACATAGTTTCTGCCACACCTGTCCTCAAAAGAGAACAAAAAAATCGTGAGAAAAGTACCCCATTCACTTGGATTGCGGGCAACCTATTTAAACATGGCCCAGATTAGATTTTGAGGCATTGTGTTAGGGAGGAGGAAGTTTTTGACATCCTCCTAACCTGTCATGATGGGCCTTGTGGAGGCCACTTTGCAGCAAAAAGAACCACCTTCAAAATTTTACAGGCAGGCTACTATTGGCCCACTCTTCATCAAGATGTCAGGAGATACATTAGCCAATGTGACCAATGTCAAAGGATGGGGAAACTAGCTCTAAGGGATGAGATGCCCCTACAACCTCAAGTCACTTTCTAGCCATTTGAGAAGTGGGGCATGGACTTTGTGGGTCCTATCAACTCTCCTTCAAAACAAAAGTCTTACATCATTGTGTGCATGGACTACCTGACCAAGTGGGCAGAAATAAAGGCAATCAAGGCAGCAACAGAAGAAAAAGTAGCTGAGTTCTTGAGGGAAAATATCTTCTCCAAGTTTGGCTACGCAAGAGAATTAGTCACAGATCAGGGAAGTCAGTTTACCTCTAATCTAATTGAAGACTTGCTCACTCATCACAAGATTAAGCACAAAACTTCCACCCCTTATCATCCACAAGAAAATGGATAGGTGGAAGTCACTAATAGAGCTTTGGAAGAGATTTTGACTAAAGTGGTGAGAAGCAGCAGAAAAGATTGGGCAGATCGCTTGGTTGAGGCCACCTGGGCCTATAACACTACTTGGAAAACTATAACAGGTTTCACACCTTATGAGCTGGTCTACGGGAAGAAGGCTTTGCTATCCATATATTTTGAGTATAACACATTGAGGTTGGCAGCTCAGTTGGACCTAGATCTCAGCCATGCACAACAGGAAAGATTGTTGCAACTGAATGGATTAGATGAACAAAGAATGCAGGCCCTTTTCCACTCAGATGTCATCCAACTTCAAAGAAAGATATGGCATGATCGACACCTTAAAGAAAATAAATTTCAGCCAAGAGATTGGGAACTATTATATGATTCAAGATACAAGGATTTCAAGGGAAAGTTGAGGACAAGATGGCTGGGACCATATACAGTGGAGAAATGCAACAATAATGGTTCAGTCCTTCTCAGGACCATTGATGAAGAAGCCATCCCCATGATTGTCAATGGGCATTGATTGAAAATCTATAGGAAACCCCTTTCTAAGCAGGAGTTCATTGAAACTCTAGGCAAACCAGTGTTGGTAGTGGAGTAGGCCCCTGTCTCCACTCCACCCACACCTTGAACACAAAAAAAAAAACAAAAAAAAAAAGAATAAAAGACCCTTGGGTGAAAACCTCTTGGAGGCACCCAAGGCAGACAGTGAGGGCGAAAATCACCTGGAGGCACCCCAACTAAAAAAAAAAAAAAAAAAAAAAAAAAAAAAAAAAAAAAAAAAACCTAATTTCTGTTGAATAAATTGCAGGTTGCAAAAAGGTCATTACAGGTTTTAGAAGGATCGCACAAGACAAAGACAAAGGTTAGCACCAGGTTGCAGGCATCCCTCACAATCCACTCCTCCATGACCATTACCCTTTCCTAAGATTTGGTCTCATTCGGGCTAAGATTTCACCTTATACAGGAAATTTTGTATCTTCTACAGGAAGATCTTGTAAGACCTACAGGAAAGCCAAAATCGATCTCAGAAGAGGACCCAAAGGTTGGGAATCTATCTACGAGGCCTGTAAACCTCCCTTCTTCCATCCATCACCATATGTCACCCTTTTTCCATCCATGTACACCTCCATTGCACTCATTTTTTATGTCCCTGCATAGTCACACACAGAAATCCTGTTTCCTTCATGCTACCAGCAAAAAAAAAAATTAATGACAAATCAAAGCAGTATTTTTTCACTCACCATACCTAATACCCTCCATCTAGACTCCTTATCAGCTAAGACCCTCATCAGAAGTGTATTCCTGCTCATTCTAGCTTGCATTCCAAGAGGAGAAGCAGCTACAGGACATCCTACAGGATTCTTGTAGCAGTTGATCCCTCTGAAAGACATACTCCAGAAATAGGGACAACAAAGTATGGCATATGAAACATGCATGGAGCTCTACTTGAACGTGTGAACATTAGCAATAGCCTGAGGCCAAGCATGTAGTGCACATGCAACCACAACAAATGAAGTGTTGACAATAATACTGAGAGGGGGGGTGAATCAGTATTATCTAATTCTTTTACCAAATCTTTCTTATTTATACTTTGAATTATTTTTGCATACCAATACCATAAATAATGAGCATGAATAAGAAAAGAAAATAGTCACATCAAAGATCACCAGATATAAGGTGGAAACGCAATGTGGGTGAAAACCACTTGCTGCAATATGTCTCTATCTTCTTTCAAATTAGAAACTCCTTTTACAATGGTCTTGTACTGGTGCAGTCCTTTACCAGTACGCAGGCTGCAACCTGCAGAGAGCTACAACTCTCTCATTTTCCAGTCTCTCCTAGAAGGGAGTTACAACACCCTACTTCTTTTCAAGGACCACTTTTCATAAATTTTCAAACTGGATCCATAAGCATCAAACGATCATCAAGTATAAGAAAATCACCCAGTCAATTGTAGTACCCAGATCAACAATAATAGAACCAACCCAAAACACAGCAATGATAAACAGAGATTTTAAGAGAAGTAAGCAGCTTCACCCATGTACAGCCTGCTTACGGTACGCAGGTAACTGAACTACTCACCTGCTTACCTACACAGGTAACTGAACTGCTCACCTGCTTACCTACGCACTGTGTCCTTTGATCTGCCTGTTGGATACCTATACCAATAGGTTTCATATTTCATGATTGGCAAAATAAGTGCCAAATATGATCCATTCTTTGCTGCCACAAAGGTTCCATATTTACAAGAAAAGAACGTGTATATAGGCCTGCATATTCACAAAAGTTTATGGATGACCCAACAGTCTAATCTGGATCATGCCATGTTTTCAATTTATGTTGTAGAAT
>APFE030638467.1:21495-49889 GCA_000404065.3 Pinus taeda
GGGGGGTGAATCAGTATTATCTTATTCTTTTACCAAATCTTTCTTATTTATACTTTGGATTATATTTGCATACCAATACCATAAATAATGAGCATGAATAAGAAAAGCAGATAGTCACATCAAAGAACACCAGATATAAGGTGGAAACCCAATGTGGGTGAAAACCACCTGCTGCAATATGTCTCTATCTTCTTTCAAATTAGAAACTCCTTTTAAAATGGTCTTGTACTGGTGCAGTCCTTTACCAGTACGCAGGCTGCAACCTGCAGAGAGCTACAACTCTCTCTCGTTTTCCAGTCTCTCCTTGAAGGGAGCTACAACCCCCTACTTCTTTTCAAGGACCACTTTTCATAAATTTTCAAACTGGATCCATATAAATCAAATGATCATCAAGTACATGTAAATTATACAATCAGCTGCAATAACCAGATCAACAGTAACAGAACTGAACCAAGAACACCTTATCAACAAGAAAAATTCAACCAACAGAAGATCTTAAAACAAATACGCAATTTTCTTTTTACTGGCCTGCGTCGCTACGCACTTCATCCTCTGCTTCTCTGCGTATACCCGCAGAGTTACTTCTGCTGTGCTGCATGGCCACGCATTGCTCCTTTCACTGATCTGCGTACAGTACGCATCAAAATGTACTATCGTGCCGCGTACTGCACAGTAGGCACGCACCCAGAAGAAATATTGCGCCGCGTACTATCACAGTAGGTACGCACCCAGAAAGACTGTCACGCCGCGTACTCAACCAGTAAGCACGCACCTGAAACACTATCGTGCTGCGTACCCACGCAATTCACCTTTGTCGCCTCTGCGTACCCACGCACTGCCCCTTCGTCTCTTCTGCGTACCCACAAACTGACCCTTTGTTTCCTCTGTGTACCCACGCACTGTCACTATCGATCACTTGCGCACCTCTGATTAGGGCCAAAATACAGTCAGATACTCAGATCTGATCTTGCGCTCGAGAGATCACCCTTCACAGATTCGCTTCCAACTTCTCTTTTATAGATCAAGCGTTTAAACCGAGAACCCAATATTTCAGATCTTAAGATATTCAATGCTCAAAAGATGCCCAAGCCAAATGATCTCCTTAGCTTTATATAGGCAAGATCTTCCTCAAATCATGGACTAATACCACGGGCCAAAATCATGATAATACAATAATGTCGGCTAAATACCATAGGAAACCCCACGTGTGCGTGCTTTACTGCCTTGAAGTGTGTGCACTGGGGTACGCACCTCATGAATGGATAATCTGCGTAACTGGACACAGTCCCTGTATGGCGTACCTGCGAGTACGCACCTCCTGAACTGTTCTCCTGCGTACTTCTTTATTTTCATCAAATTGAGAGCCATGCCATGGGTGTTGACATCAACTACAACATCTGTAACATATACCAGAAACATAATGCCAACAATATTCCACCGATTCAGCTGGAACTAGGTGTCAGGTTGAAGGAGAGAGTTAGTGAATATGCAATTGTATAGCTCATGCAGTCAAGGCTGAGGCTTGAGCCCTCAGAATATGCAATGTACAGTTCAGGCTAGGTTGGGCTTGAGGATTGCGTAGTTGAGGGATTCAAGGAGTCAGGATGAAGGCTTGAGCACTAATATTTACCATTGTGTAGTACTGGAAGGAAAAGGATGCCAAATAATTGTGCAATTGTGAAATTCAGGAGCTCAAGGATGAGGGTTGAGGATTGAGACCATGTAATGCACAATTCAAGGATGACTGGAGAGGCATATTGCGCAGTTTTGGAGCTCAAGGGATGGCCTAGAACACTGAGATTATGTAGTCTGAAGTTTTGGGAGGCAGGGACTATGAATTGTGTAGTACCAAGATGAATGGGTATTGCTTCAAGGCTGAGATTGGGTAGCGCATAACTCAGGTTGGATGAAAGAGGTTGAGTGGCCCAATCAGGGAGTTTTCTTAATTTGATTGAGTGTTGATTCAATGAAAGAAAAAAACATGACTAAAAACATGATAATGCATTATATTATTTGATGACACAACATGGAACAATCATAACACATGAACAACATCCTCTCCTCAATGCGACAAGCTTTGCGACAACTTACACCAAGTGTGACACCAAAGATGCAATTTGCAAGGACCATGATGACGCTTGTGCGACAATGCTTAAAAAATTGGAAATTAATGTGACACATGTTCACATGGTAAGACCAACTCGTTTAGAAAAATATTACCCTTTGAAACCAGGAACACTCCTTCCTGTGTGGCCAAAAAGGGGTAGAAAGGTCATTTTTAAGGTGTTTTTGACCCTTTTGGAAGCTCAAAACTTGTCAAAATTTCTTGGCCATGTGAGTGCATTCATATTTTCCATGAGGAATCCAAAAATGTTGAGTTTTCCTCAAAAGGAGGTCCCTAGCAAAAGCGCGCACAAGGTGGCGCGGCGCACCAGGCAAAAAAACCTATTTTTTATGCCAAAAATTCAAAATTTGCAAAACGTTTCCCAAATTTCTTAAAATTTGGGCTGAGTGTCCTTCATCAAGTGCTGTGTTGAGCTAAGGAAGCCTCAACCAAGATCTAGAGTCTATCTTTCTCTTTTCTCTTCCTCGATGCTTTCTTCAACATGGCCTTCAAAATCCTGATTCTTGCTTTGCACACCTTGTTTCTTGCCAAGTAGTGGTATTCCATGTACCTCAACATCTTTTTCTCTTTGTTTTCCTTGTCTAGCATCATTTCCAAGTGCATATTTTCCCTCTAAAGCCAAGATTCATGATCAGCATCAATTTCTTGTTCAAGTGGTGTCAACTTGATTTTCCTCCTCTTAGCATCTTGCTAGTTTTCTCTTATGTTCTGGAGCTCCATGATTGCTTTTTGATCCTCTAACTATTTGTTCCTTTGCTCCAGATAGTTGATTATCCACTTGGATCTTTCCAGGTTGAGAGACAACTCATGAATGTGAGCTTGTTTTTCCTAAATGATCTCCTTGAGCTTTGAGCTTTGGGAGCCCAAATCGATGTCATCATCCTGAATGAGAATGAAATATCTCTCTTGACCTTTTGAAGGTCCTGCATCATGTAATGGTTGTTGACCCTTGTCCTATACCTGCTTTGTTGTTGAAGAAAATGAGAACCCTTCCACCCTGGGTGGAGATAGTACTCATTTTGTTGTTGCAAACAATCTCCTTGTGCCCTTTTGGTATGTAACAAACACTGACACTCGTGGTTTGTGTCTCATGCACCTCTTGCTGATGTGAAGGCTCTCCTAGCTCATGAAAAACTGATGGGGGAACTTGTGGACCTGTAAGGACCTCATGTGAAATGAAATCCTCCCATGAAACATTCAGTAGACTAAGCTTATACAAAACCACAATTTTGATTAGGGCAAAGTGAAAGATGTTGTTATACTACTGATGAGGATGCTTCCTTTGAACCAAGGTGGTCATCTTCTCAATATTCTAGCAAATAAAATAGGGGAGGTTCATCATTTTCGCCCGAGTGAAGTGCATCAACAATCTGATGTGGTAGGCATATAGGCGAGAAAATCTGCCCTCATAGCTAAAATATTTAATTATGATTTTCATCAAGGGAGCATATATGTCTTGAAGGTACTTGAAAGGGAAAGCTCTACTAATCTGCCTATGAAAACCAACCTTGATATAAGCCTCATAATGTTCCCTGTCTAACAACTTCCCCTTATTCCACTGCTCACCTTCATTTGGAATACCGGTTGCTTGAGATATAGTCTCAGGTGTCATGGTGAATGTCACACCTGCCAAATTTACTTGGCCATTCTGAAGATGGAGTCCAAACAGTCTGGCAAGCTCATGATGGTATTTGACTCTTTCCACCATCTCAGAAAATTGGTAACAATATTGATGTTGGAAGCATGTGACAGCAAGAGGACAAGCCAACAACTCGGCAAGTGAAGTAGGCTCCTCTCGGTTATGTTTTCCATTCTTATGAGGTCTGCTCAGTGCATGAATTTCTCTAGAAGAGTCACTAACTATTTCCTCATTTCTATCATAAGAAGAATCTAACTCCATGTTTGAAAATGCTTGAGTTTTCTTAGATGAGTATGAAGAGATTTTAGAGTGACAATAGGAATTTGCTGCCAAAGATATGAATGATGAGGGACTGTGAGGGGACTGTGTATGAGGGGTTGGGGATGTTGTTTGTAGGGTTTTTTGGGGAATGAAAAGGGTTTAGGGAATAATATTTAGGGTTTGGGATAAGTGAAGGTAGGGTTAGTAGTTTAGGGATATGGGGAATAGGAAATGGGTAAATATGATTGAAAATGGAGGGAGAGAATGAAGTGAGGGAGTAAAGGAGTGAAAATGATAGGGGTAGGATTTAGCAGCAAAAACAACAATTCTTTCAACCCTAGGCAGTGTTTTTTAATGAGCAATGGAAGGAGCTAGGGTTTCAATATTTCCCTATTGAATCACCATAAACACTAAGACAAACTCATTCATTGGCCATGAGGGGGTGTCAACTTACTTGTAAGATGAGGAGTTTACAATTTGAGAGCCTTTGGAGGAAGATGTGAAAAATTTCGGGCTTTGGAGACCTGTGTGCCACTCCACCTCATAGGTGCACCGTGCTGCCTCTGTGTGTCACGCCCCTTATAAAAATACACTGTAAACTACTGCTCGGTGCGCCGCGCTTTAACCTAGGTGTGCCGTGCCTGCAATTTCCCTTATTTTGAATGGAAAATCGCTCTCTCGGCTTTGAAGATGGAAATGCACTTGCTCTCCTTCACTTGTGGACACAAATGAGCCTTCCTTGTCATGAAAACACTTTATATGTCATGGCTTTAATTTTTTACTCAAGAAAACCCACTTTCCTAATGTTTGATTTTCACTTGCTTTTTGAAACTCTGTTTTGGGCAGTTTGCTTTACTTTTTATCTTTGATGGACTAAATGCTTTGACATTTTGTTTATTTTGTAGGAATTAGAGCTGCATAGGCTTGGCAAGGTGACCAAGTTTGCCTCTGAAATTATTATATATGAAAAAATGATATTACATGAAACATAAAAAACTATGTTTTTCCTCAAAATAGGGTTTTGAGGAAAAATCAATAACTAAGCATGTGATTATTGAAATTATTATTGCTGAGACTTTATTTGACCTCCTCATGCACCTGCTGTCCATTATTGAGCATTTTCAAGACCTTATTGATGAAACCCTAGATCTAATGAGACCTAAAACCCTAAAAATGACTTTTCCATATTTAAAGACAAAATATGACCGCAGATGATCTAGATATATGAAAATGGGCCAGTAGGTAAAGAACATGAGGGAAACTGTATAATATGCCACTAACATCAGATGATCCATGAAGCTAATGGAATGCAGCTGATCGGATGAGACACCTAACATGCAATACAACAAGAGAGCTTGATCATTGATGGAGGGATGAAGACACCAACACTAACAATATCAATAAAGAAAATAAAACAAATCTTAAGGAAAAATCAAAGAAATGTACCTTTATTTGATATGGTGTAAATTATTTTGTTTATTTCTTATATGATTTTGAAAACCACAAAATCATTAGGAGCCGAGATGTCATATTCACTGAAAAGGTCTTGTATAACAATTAGCTGCAGGAAAAGAAATAATAAAAGGAAAACAAAGAATACACAATGCTTGATGAGATCATAGGGAAAGCAAAGGAACCTAAAAATTATAATGATTAGTAGCACAAGATGAATAACAACATGCACCTCAAACATTTGAAAGTGGTGTTAGAATATATACTAGGATAAGTAGACCACCTGAACAATACTCTCCTTCATTATTTTTTGTATTGTTCATTGATTCTAGTGAACTAGAAAGATATGAAGAAGAAATGTAGGTGGAAACTAGGAAGAAGTGGGAGCAAGCCATGGAAGAAGAGATGGACTCCTTGATACATAACTAGACTTAGGACTTAGTCAGGTTGCTTGCAGGTAAAAAAACATTGTAGAATAAATGTATTTACAGGTTGAAGGAAGAAGATGGATGTAAACAGAGTTACAAGGCTAGACTTGTTTTGAAGGGGTTTGTAAAGAATAAAGGTATAGACTTTGATGAAATATTTTCTCTTGGTGTTAAAATGACTTCAATCAGAACTATTTTAAATATTATGGCAGAAGAATATTTGCATCTTGAGAAATTATATGTAAAGAAATCCTTTCTCCATGGGGAATTATAGGAAGATATCTATATGTAGCAGCCACAAGGGTATGAGGTCAAAGCGAGGGATAAATTAGTGTGTAGGTTAAAGAAGAGATTTTATGGCCTAAAACAACCTCCAAGGTAGTGGTATCTAAAATTTAACTAGATTATGTCTGAAGAAGGATATAGTAGATGTCACTTTGACCATTGTGTTTGTCTTAAAAAGGAAAATGATGGAAACTATATTATATTGTTATTGTATGTATATGACATGCTTATTGCAGGGTATAACATGCAAGAAATAAATGTGCTCAAATAAAAATTGACAAATTCATTTGCAATGAAGGATTTGGGTTCTACATAAAAAAACCTTAGTATGAGAATAAATAGAGATAGGAAAAACCACAAATTAATGTTGTCTCAGACTGAGTGCATACAAAAGGCGTTGGAAATATTTAGTATGCAAAATGAAAAACCAGTTAGTAGACCTTGGATAGCCATTTCAAACTAAGGAAATGTGTCCCAATGCTCAGGAAGAGATGGATTATATGTGTAAAGTTCCATATGCATAAACAGTTGGAAGCTTAATGTATGCAATGCTCTGCAGAAGACCTGATATTGCACATGCAGTGGGAGTTGTAAGTATGTATATGAACAATCCAAGAAAATAACATTGGATGGAAGTAAAGTGGATTCTTAGGTATTTGAGAGGTACCACAAATAAATAGTTATGATTTGGTGGTTCAAAAATTGGTATACAAGGATATGTTGATGTAGATATTGCAAATCATATAGACAAAAGGAGGAGCACCAAATGGTATGTGTTTACCATAGGTAGAACAACTGTCATTTGGATTTCAAAATTGAAAAACATTGTTGCACTTTAAATAATGGAAGCAGAGTATGTTGTTGCTACAGAGGCAAGTAAAGGAATGATTTGGTTACAAAGGTTTATGGATGAATTGGGAAAGAAGTAGGAGATGGGAAAGTTATACAGTGATAGAGAGATTGTCATTCATCATGTAAATAACTCAACATTTCATTCCAAGTCTAAACATATACATGTCAAGTACCATTTTATACGCTCAATGTTGCAAGATCGATAGTTGAAGCTGGAAAAGATACACACTAGCCAAAATTCTACAGATAGGTTAACAAAAGTTGTAACCAGGGAGAAACTGAGATACTTCTCAGTTTCAATTGGTATTCAAGTATGATGCTTAAGATGAAAAAAATCTAGGTCCAAAGTGGAAGCATTGTCTAGCAAGTGAAGCAATGATGGAGTTTCTATAATCAGTCTCCAAGTGGGAATTTTTTGGGTATGGAGATCGATTATCTTCCTGATTATTCATAGGTTTTTTGTTTCAATCGTGTTGGATCCTTGATTGTAATGGGGTGAGAATGCCTCCCTTTAATCATCATCACAGGGATGCAGAGGGGTGACGTCAACTTTTATGAGCCCTCCCTAGCAGGGGTTCCAGGGCAAGACCCCCAAATCTAAAATTTGAAGAAAAATTACCTTGTAAGGTATTTTAATTTCATAGTCAATCTAGGTCGTTCATTAGGTGGATGATTTGACAGTAGAGGTTATGTTAATTTAGGGTTTTTTCCCTAGAAGTAACCCTTGGTTTATATGAGGGAAATTCATTGCGACTATATATGATTATTCTAAGCGGGAGAGAGAGAGAGGAGGAGGTTATGTGAGAGCGAAGAAGAAATTACAATGGATTTTTTGTAGTTTGTATCTCTTCATTTTGCGAGATGATTTACAAGGAAGGACTTAATTTTTTTCCATGGGCGTAGCCCAAATTGGGTGAACCATGTATATATGTGTCTCTCTTATTTTATGCATTTCTATGTTTATGTTTTTGCAATATTTTATCTGTTCCATTTCTCTGTAATATATAATTTTCTAACACCACTTGCTCCCCAAAAGAACTAACTTGTCTATCTGATTCCTTATGGTAGAAGCCAAGGTGAAAAAGTCTACTTGTACAATGAAGGTGTATATATAACCAACGGGGTGATCCTTCACCTCCATTGTGACTCTTTGACTACCCTCATGATTGTTTGACTTCCTATGATGTTTCAACGTTTACATGACTCTTTATATTTTATATGTGTCCTTTGGACTTCCACTTTACAATACATTTTTGAATAAGAATTTACAATAATCCACAATATGATGTGGCACATGATGACTCAGGACATGACATGACATGGAAATGCCAACACATTCTTTTTTGTTTCTTTCTTTGTATCATATTATATACAGCCTCTTCTTCCACCTCATTATGGCTTAGAGATGAGGGGTCTTCAGTGTTATCAAATCTTGAGTTGTTGTCATAAACTGATGTCCTTATGTTTTGTCTTGATTGATCAACTTATAATTTCAACTACAAAGGTGTATTCTAGCATGGCCTCCTTCTGCATTTCCTTCTTCATCATCCTATCATGGCCTAATAGAGTATCCACATTTTTAATTCACTCATGAAAAGATGACATCAATCCGATAAAACCCCCCTAGTCTAAGATGTTGCATGATAATCCACCGATTGAGCTGGAACTGGGTGTCAGGTTGGAGGAGAGAGTTAGTGAATATGCAATTGTATAGCTCACATAGTCAAGGGTGACGCTTGAGCCCTCAGACTACATAATTCACAGTTTACGCTAGGTTGGACTTGAGGATTGTGTAGTTGAGGGATTCAAGGAGTCAGGATGAAGGCTTGAGCACTAATATTTCCCATTGTACAGTACTAGAAGGAAAAGGAGGCCAAATAATTGTGCAATTATCAAATTCAAGAGCTCAAGGATGAGGTTTGAGGACTGAGACCATGTAATGCACAATTCAGGGATGACTGGAGAGGCATATTGCACAGTTTTGGAGCTCAGGAGATGGCCTTGAACACTGAGATTATGCAGTGTGAAGTTTTGGGAGGCAGGGACTATGAATTGTGTAGTGCCAAGAGGAATGGGTATTGCTTCAGGGTTGAGATTGGGTAGTGCGTAGCTCATGTTGGATGAAAGAGGCTGAGTGGCCAGATCAGGGAGTTTTCTTAATTTGATTGAGTGTTGGATCAGTGAAAGAAAAAAAATGACTAAAAACATGATAGCACACTTATATTATTTGACGACACAACATGTAACAATCATAACACATGAAAAACATCCTCTCCTCAATGCGACAAGCTTTGCGACGACTTACACCAAGTGTGACACCAAAGATGCACTTTGCACGGACCATGATGACACTTGTGCGAAAATGCTTAAAACATTGGAAATGCATGTGACACATGTTCACATGGTAATACCAACTCGTTTACAAAAATATTACCCTTTGAAACCACCAAAACTAGCCTTTGTACATTATATGACACTTCACATGCTAAAAGGTGACACTTTGATTTTATGGCAAATGGGACAATGAAACTTAGAGATCACTCATGTAATAACTCTCAATGTTTGTAACAAAAATATGAAGAATCAAATTAGGCTCTAAAATTTGGGTGTTGGAAATTTTTTTGGAGGGTGTTGTAGTAGTGACAATGCTTCGCAATGCTCATTTTCTTCTTAGCACTAGTTAAGTTAGAAATATAATTTTGATTAGCAAGGTTGGGGTTGATCACATCCTTATAATACATTAGCTTCCCTTTTCCTTATTACTCCTTATTATCCCATAACTTATCCCTAAATTTGGAACTAATATTATTTTTAATAATATCCTTATTCTCTAAGATGATCTCCCCCATTGGTTGAGCCAAGACTAGGTATCCTTATGAAAACCTCACGTGAGCTAGAGGTGGGGGTTTTGGCTACAATAAGAAGCAATTTTTGGGAACCTCTTGGCTTCCATGTTGTAAATATTCTACTTGTACATCAAATGTCTAAACATAGCCATGATTTCAATGGAGGAATGACTAGCTTCAATCAAAAGTAAGGGTAGGGAGTTTTTCCTTAGTTCTGGATGTTATAGGCTATAAATTTCTTTTGGCTCAGATCAATATTTCTCCAAAATTATTTAGATATACTGCAACTAAAAACCTCACATAGATATAATATAACACAGGTGATGAGAGTCTCAAACAAGAACATTTTTTTCCTCCATACCCAAAGATTAGTCGACTTATAATTATTTTCAAGATCATAATAAGTTTTCCATCCTATTATCCTTTTGTCAATGTTATAATTCCAATTCATCCAATGATGTCTGTCAATACCTAAATATTTGTATGAATAAACCTTATATAAGTAATTATTATCATAAATGAAATTGTCATAATTGATCTTTTTGGAGTTTATTATCATGAATTTAGTCTTTGTTGGTATTAATAGTCAAACCCATCTTGGAGTAGTATTCATAGAGGATTTTGAGTTGCTTGTCGAGATCATCATGGATTCTTGCTATAATAATGATATTGTTATCATAAAAGAGAAGATTAATGAAAATACCATCGAGCTTGGGTCCATCACATCCTATAACCTCCAAAAACTCTTCTATCTTATCAATGTAAATTTCGAAAAGGGTAGAGGATAGGGGACACCCTTACTTAACTTTGATATCACATTTAATTTCTCCAAACCAACACTCGATGGTATAAATCTTAGCAATAAAATTATCATATATCCTTGTCACAACAACCCTTAATTCGAGAGGAACCATTATCTCCTCAATCGTCTAACATAACTTATCCTGAGGAGCTATGTCAAAAGGTCTTCTAAAGTCAACAAATCAATAGAAGACATCAATTTTATTATTGTGATATTACTTAGAAATGATATTAAGAGTAACAAGATGGTCAATAGTTGAGTTATCTCTCCTAAAATCATTTTTCTCTTTAGCTCTTTTCCCAAAGTTTTTCAATCTAGAGGCTAATCTTCTTTTCCCAAATGAGGCCATATAATTTGGATAAAATGTGGTTGATCATAATGGTTATGTAGTTAGAGGGAACGTTTTATCCCAATTTTTAAACATAGGCACAATAATTATTTGCATTGAAGGGTTACGGAAGTCATGCTTCACTACCAAATTGAGGAGTTTGTGTATATGAGGGATGAGGATAGATCTTCCCATTTTGAATATTTTAGCTAGGTAGCCTTCAATATCCCTATCTTTCCCATTAGGAAGTTTCTTAACCTTTAACTCCACATATCCCAAAGAAAATATATCCTCCTCTATGGGATTGTTTAAGATGTTTCCCATGGTGTCCGGGGAATCATATATTTTCTTAAGATATATATACAAGTTATTTAAGGGAATCAAATTATTTTCTTTCCTTTTATAAACAAGAATATTCCTCGAAAACTTTCTAGGATCAAATTTAGAAAGGTGAAGAAGATAATCTTTCCTCTTTTTTATATAGGAACTTTCTTTCTTTTGATAAGATCTTTATACATACTCACGTTTTCAAGCTCTATAGTTTATTTAGGAGCATCTCTATTTTCTTTCATCAAAATTTTACAATCATTATCATACCAAGGGTTGGAAGTTCTATTATTCTTTGTACACAACACCTTGGTAGAAAACTTGTTAATGGTAGTGGATAGGGTTTGATGTAGGAGGAATCCCATCAGGAATCATTCAATTGGAGTATGCCTAAGGGGTACTTTTAATTTTACTAAAGAGAATGGGTTCCATTAATTTAATTCTTTTGTTTTTCTAAGTAAAATTAAGTCCTAGAAATTTTAAGTGGTGTTCATTAATGTAAGGGTCTCAAGAATTTCTCAAGATATAGAAAGGGAGTGAGAGATATTAGAGATATTCCTGATGATATTGTTGATATGAGGGATCTTAGGATTTTCTTGTCGAGTAATAATAGGATATGAACTAATTATAGTTCTTTTAGGATCCTTTAGGCTTAAAATTATAAGCCTATGAGCATTAGTGATATAAGATATAGGAGACAAAATAAAGAGAGCAAGAGAAGAGTACACCCAGATTTTGGAAAAGCACCAAATGAATGTATACTAGGATTATAATGTATAAATAAATAAATGATTTTGTTGTCTATTTGGTTTAATGGGTGATTCTACAAGGATTCCTTCTTTGCGTGTGCATATTCAAAATACTATGTTTTGACACTATTCATTTCTAGGATTGAACCTATTGAGCTCTATCATAATGTTGTGGCTTCATTTACACCTTTGTGATAAAAAATTGAGTGGGGGGGAGAGAACACCCTTTTCCCATCTATTCAATTCATATTTTAGGCTTACAAGTGTTTAACTATTCATTAAATATTTGGAACCATTCCTTTGTGGTGTTGTATTTCCTTCTTATTACATGGATGAATGGGTTGGAAGTTCTTCTGTCTCTTAATGTACAAGATCGTCATTTTTTAAGTATCCCTTGAATTAGTTTGAATGGTTATCTATAGGGTTGAAATCACTAAATTGAAGAGTAAATGATAAAGTTCAAGCATAGGAAAAAACTTCCAATATTTTCAAGTTATAGTTATCATATTGATATCCATTCATTGGGCCATCTCATTGATAAAACCCCGACCTTTGCCTTTGGAAAATTGTATAACAGTTAAGATTTGACCTTGATAAATTGTATAATGGGTAATCTCATACCTTATTTGATCCATTTATATTATAGTAAGATCGACCTTATTGGGCCACTTTCCATTGCATTTGGCTTCTAACTATTCGAATATCTCGACCTCCTGAATACCCCAAACTTCCCGAGTTCTAACTAGGCCAAAATATTAACCTCCAGACTAAATAGAGGATCAACCCCAATCTCAGGTGGGATCCAATCTAGTTGATTGATCATGCTTTCTCATTTACTGTGGAAATTTTAATATCACAACCTTGACCAAGATAAACTTTTGAATATGTCAAATGGATTAGGTTGTTTATGGTTTATGCAGTTATTAATAAATTGGGAATATTAAATTTAAGCTTTCTTTATATTAAATTTTAAATATTTATAAATAAATTTTGGCCTTTGATTTGAATGAGGCATAAGCTTTAATTTTTTACTTTGTCATTTGGAATATGGGTGAGAATTTAAGAAGCATATTGGCGTAAATCACTAAAAAATATTAGATTGGCACTAGTGAATAAGGGATGTCGGTGTCATCTGCACCAGTGTGGTATCAGAGCGGATTAAAAATTTTCATTTAATTCTTGCAAATATTAATATTTCGATAGAAGATATCAACACATTATCATTGAAAGGAAAGATTGCATAGGTTCTTTTGGAGTTTCGAGTAATATAAATCATGCTAAGATATAACAGGTAAAATAGTTTTATATTTTAACTTGGTTTGGACAATGATTTGAGATTTCCATGTTAATCTTTAGAGAATAAATTTAGAGCAAGAATTCTCTTCAAAGGAAAAGAAATTTAGAGTGGTTATTTTCTTAAGGATTTTTTCTATAAAGGGATAGTACAGAGATATTAATAGTAGGATAATTACAAACAAATAATTATTTCAACAATGAAGTAGAGGGTTGGTTATAGTGAATTTTTCATAGGTTGAAGATTATCCCAGTAGAGGAACACATCAGGAATATTAAAATATTAAAATTATAATTCGAGGGTTTTAATAGAGGAGCCAAGGAAAAGTGAAGTTTTCAAGTAAATAAGAGTGGGATAAATTATTTGTATCATATGTTACCTAGTAGAGAAATAATAACAACTTCCATTTGAGGTTGTTAAGACAACTCCACAATTGTAGGCGTGGGTAGAAGTTTCTAAGGAAGGAGTAGGTGAAGCTCTTACATGGAAGAGTGAGAAAACTATAGAAGCCTAGAAGAGAAGAGGATGCTCAAGAGGTTCTAATATATAATATCTAGTAATGGGTAATATCACAAATGAATAGATGAAGATTATTAGAGATAGTCAGATGAAGGAAGAAGGCCACAACAAAATGAAGAAATATGTCAAGGTAGTTGGAAATAACAAGATGAGTCAAGAATAATTTGATAAAGAAATGATCGAGAATTGGATGGAAGCTATAGAAAAAGATCAAGTGTCCTATTACACAGTTGTATGTAAATAAGTTGAGAAAAGGAATGAATGTTTTGAAAAGGAAACTTACGGTAATTGAGTATGAATAGTGGTTTTTGGAAGAGGAGGAAGCAATGCACATTTGTAAACAAGAGTAGGGAATCATGCTTGCAGAAGATGAGAATGATGATGAAATATCTATTAAAATTTTCTTAGAATGTTTAGGTCAACATAAGGGAAGAATTCTAGAGGCATATCCAAAGGAAAAAGAATCTCATATTTTTTAAGCTAATTTTTTATGTGAATGTGTATTTGCAAGTATTAGAGACAAAGAAGTTGAAAAAATGCAAGGAGATGTGAAAGAGTAGAAATCCAAGGAAAGCATAGCTATGCATATTACGAACAACAAAAGGTAGTAGATTCTAAATGTGGCTAGTCTCAAAGGAATATTACAAAAGAATAAAATTCAACATTATACCTCTAAAGATATTGAATCATAAAATCGTTAAACCACAAAATGTACCAATCAGTGACATTCTGAAGATCTACTATCATATTACAGAGCTCCAATCAAGGATCACGCTTCTTTCTCAATCAATTAATTAACGAGACACAAACTCTTTAAGCATTCAGTTTTACTTTTCAGATCTAAGAAGACTTCATTGACAAACATCAGTAAAACAACAACACTAATCTGATAGATCAGTCATCCTTGAACATCAAGCTTTTCTTTTGCATACGCTACTTGGAAGAGTCGAACCAGCGTGTATACACAACTTCACCAAAGTGAACCAGTGTATAGATATGAAAATACTTACTTATAACTTCGCTGCAATTCCCTACTTCAAACATACACAGATCATCACATATAAAGGATAAAACATGTGTTAGAAATCAAATCTAGCCCATCCATTATTAGATCACATAATTATAAGTCATTGTGATCTTGATCCATCATTAGATCTCATCCATCATCAAACACTTAGGTGCATACTTAGTTCAGATCAAGCAAAGCATTAGAAACCCATAACATGCATATTTTCTTTTGATCTAACACTTCATAAGATATTCATTACTTGTGCACTTGGCCTAATGATCTTCTCCTCCTTATATAGTTTTATGCCTTTCTCAATACCTTAGACCAAATACATCGAACCAATACCTTGGACCAAAACCTTGAATTTCCATCCCATACGCGCTTTTCCTTTTGTGAAAGTGCCTGTATAGATATATGCACTTTTTGTTCTGTGGACCAACATGTATACATTGTTTTGACTAAGTGGACTTGCGTATACTTCTTAAACTATTGTACATCAACCTTTTCCTTTACCTTATTTATTATGATCAGTAGACCTTAGTTTCATCTTCCTGTTCTTCTGTACTAGTGCCCTGTTACCTCTTAATAGACCTGTTACACTATAATTTTCCATATTACTTCTAAAATGATTCCTTTGAACTGCCCTGCATTTTTATACATATGTAAACAAAACTCCCATGCATTCTGTTACATCTGATATCTGTCCTGGAGATTCATCTAGTTACGTAGATTCATCTTGTTACCATATACAAGTGAGTTATTCTACTACAAGTGGGTTGTCATAAAGTACAACACATACATCATAATGCCAACAATCTCCCCCTTTGTACTTGATGGCAACCATGTTGGTGTTGATTACTGCAAGCTGTAGAAACTGTTAGAGATAACAACCAACACCAAAATACTCTCCCCCTTTGACATCAAGGGCAAAGGGCAGACCAAGATATTCTCCCCCTTTGATATCAAGGGAAAATGGGTGACCAAAGTGAAGGCTTTGATATCTGAACAGTTAAATAAAAGCATTGATCATGCTCCCCCTAGGCACATGATGAATTCGTTGATCTTGTGATGCACTAAACTGACCATGCTCCCCCTAAGCACATGCAGAGTCTACTAAAATATTTTCCAAAAGAATAACATGACTCTATAACTCACTTATGTGAGTTTGACCTTCCTATCACCAATTACTCATACATACATCAATATCCCAACCAAGTGGGGATATACCAAATTTGACTCATCCACCCAACCAAGTGGGGATATACCAACTTTTATACATGACAGAAATAAAATAAATATTACATTATCCATCCCATGCAAAGTTGGGATACAAATTACATGATTTGTCTAATAGGACTCATTTAAATGTATGAGAAGTCATATCACACCCTAGACTTTTACATGTCTTAACCAACAAATGGTATAAATATCTGAAGCCGTAGATGGAATCAGCAACCATAATGACAACAATGTAGAATGTGTGTGAAGTCTAATGTTCCCCCTGAACCTATGCTACCTGTGCATTTTTAACAAGTCATTAATCAAGGCATCTTTGTTAGTCTGATAAAAATTAATGAACAAAACATATGGTTAGATTGTAATCATCAACATCAAACAGAGCACCTATATCAAAGTCTGACCCACCATTTTTCCTATCAGAAAAACATATATGCTTCTTCAGCCACAAAAACCCACGTGTATACACGACTATACTTCATGAAACCCGCGTATAATAACCTTCCTCTGAAAAAATGGATTTAACGGCATGATGATGCAACAGCTACTCCCAGGTTTTGTCTGAGATATTCAAATGTTTCTCTGGGAAGTGGTTTATTGAATATATTAGCAACCTGTATATGTCCATCATTAGTTCCCAAGATATCACAATGTAACTATCAACAACCTGTGACAAAGTATGTTGCATATAGATGTCAACTCATCCTCTTGACCTCATCAAGATCAACTTGCTATGTTTCCTTAATAGAAAGAGCCTTATCATAACCTTCCATGAATCAACTAAGCATATTTCATATCTCCAAGCAGTAACACAAAATCATATCATATGTATGTGAAAACACCATAGTCATCATCTATGATCATAGCATCATCATCAAGAACTGCATGAACTTTCCATAAGAATCCTCAATATATCAACCGTGTATCATCACTAGGAAACATCTCACATCTTGATAAGCATCAACCACGATAATCAATATATATGAGTATCAACCTATCATCATAAGGTAATAAGTCATCATCATTATGTGACTAAGTAATCCATGTCTCTGAATATCCATGTCTTTAAATACCTATGTCTTCATGAGACCTGCAATAACACCATTCTCTTAGCCAACCAACGATAATTTTCAATATGCAACTTAAGTAATCATCCATGTATCCAACATAATGTGTATCCATCAACTATGTATCTAGAAAGTCATGAGCTCATGGTCATTTTTCAAGATTTCTTGATACCATTGACAACAAAAATACTCAACCATGTGAGAGCCAAGAACTATAGGAATCCTGCATCATAATTGCACCTTATGAACTTTATGGATCTTTGAAGGCATGATGACACCAACATAAAAGAAATGAGAGGATCATCATCAAATAACAAAGTTGTGTACTCAATCTTTGTACTTCTCCTTGTCCTTATGAAGATCACCATGTAAGCAACATATATGTACTATATGCATCATCAAAAAGTCATCCACAATCATCCATAAATCTGATCTGAATAACAACTACATACCCCCAATTAATACAAGTATCATCTGAGATTTCATAATGGGAAACTCATAATCGTAACATAGCATGATGTATCATTTAAACACTTTAGCCACATAAGCATCATCACCATTGATAAAAATCATTAGGCACCAAAGACTTCTAAACATAATTCCAATAATGCAATATTAGAAGCATAATATATTCTCCCCCTGAACATGTTCCACCTGTTCACTGCCGATCTGATCATTGCATATATCAGTAAGAAATATCAAGGCATCATCATGAATCAGATATACATCAAGTCATCAACAACTTATGAGAATCAAAAAGCACTTCTAAATAACCTCCACATATTGTAGTCATCAAACATCAAGTCAGAAAAGATAATCGATAATTGTTTGAACCATATCAAATCATTTTTTTGAGTCTTTCCCACTCCTTCTTCATCAAACCAACATATACAGGACTGTGTAGCTTCTAACCTGCGTATATACACAACTTGTCTTCAAGACAACTGCGTATGAGAATTAGGACACTGAAATTTCATACTTTTAGTTCCTTCTGAACCTGTTATGTCTCTATACTGAGCTATGCCACATCTTTCTATCTGTAATTCCTTCTTCTTCCATACCTTGGAGTGTGATGATGTTTGCTCCTTTTGGTATGTTGGCCAAAATTTTCTCCTGCATTCTTTTCCTATATGCCCAAACTTGTTACAAGCATAACATCTTGTATGTCTCATATTCCTTCTAAAGCAGTCAATGGATTTGTGACCAAACATATGGCAATAAAAATAATATCCCTTGAAGTACCTAGAAGCTGATGATGTTTCTGTGTGATGGTTATTAGCTTGAACCATTCTAGTTCTGCATCTTTTTGCAACATGTCCAAAATTATGACATATAAGACATTCAAAATTATTCATCAGAGGAAAGAATTGATTATCACTTCCATAGTTAGGAGTAAGTTATTTTCCTTGAAGACTTTCTTTCCTTGGTTGTTGATGGGGTTGACCTCTTATCTCATTGTTGAGCATTTAAGATTTTGCACTAGATTTATTTGCTTCAATTTGTGAGCTAGATTCTCCTTTGATAGCTTCATGAAAACCAAGACCATATTTGATGGTAGGAGACCTTTGACTACTAAGAATATCATCCAAAATATTAGTACTATCTTGAAATCGTAAAAATTTATCCTTTTCTTGTAATTTACCTTTTAGGATGTTTACCTCAACTCGATATTTCTCTTCCTTTTCAAGATACTTATTCTTCATGATTTCTTCAGCTTTTCTTCCTTCTTCCACTTGTTGCCTTAATTCGAGAACTTCGCTTTCTTGTTCTTCAAATGCTTGGAGTAGTTCTTCATTCTCCTTATTTGATTTTTCAAGATCTTCTTTTAGAGAGAGGATCTTAGCTTCAAGGCTTTCATAGTAACTGGATCTATATTTAAGTCTCTTGATTGTTGTACTCTTTTCACTTACTTCATTTCTTAATGATGTCACTTCATCCTGCAGCTTTTGACATTGATCTTCCTTTTCCTTGTACTACTTCCTTACCTTGTTTCCTTCCTCCAACTGATATTTTAATCTGGTAACTTCTTCTTTGTAGTAACATTCCCTTTTATCAATTATATCTTCTTTATCTCTAATTATATCTGTGAGCCTTTTAAATGTTGCCTCTATTTTATTTCTTTCTCTTTTACCCATAAGAGAAAATTTAGTTGTTTCGCTATCACTTTCAATATCTTCAAATGAATAGAGAAATGTATCACCGGAGGATAACAAATTCATACCTGATAATTCTTTTTCTTGTTCATATTCATTCTAAGGTGATTCTAAATCTGAAGAGTTGCCTCCACATAATTCAAAATCGTCTCTCTCACTGTCATAGTTCCTTTGAGATGCCTTCTTCTTCTGAGGTGCTTTCTTCCTTAACTTATTTCCCATTGTTTCTATGGATCTCCTTCAAGCGATCAAGCTTCTACCAAAGGACCTACTCTAATACCAATTGTTGGAAATAATACTGAGGGGGAGTGAATTAGTATTTACAAATCAATAACTTTTTCATTTCCATAATCAAATTCATATATGCAACTTCAGTGAATGGAACTCGCATGTGCATGCAACTGTTCTTAAGGAAACCAACATATATCCAGTGAATTTATGATTCAGTTAAATCATCATATATTGATCTTTAATCAGTGCATCAATACTTTATTAAACATTAAATAGTAACCATTTGCATTAATAATAGAATAAACCATCACACATAAGAAACACACATGAACACCAAGATTTAAGGTGGAAACCTAATGTAGGTGAAAACCACCTGTTGCTGTCATCTCCGTCTTCTTTAATAATAAGAAAATCTATTTACAATATTGTACTGGTGCAGACTCATACCAGTACGCAGGCATCCCCTGTAGAAGGCTATAACCTTCTCTTGTTCCAGTTGCTACTGGAAGAGAGCTACGAACCCCTAGCTCTTGTAGTAGCCGGTCCATTTACTAGTACATAGGGGCTGACCTACAGAAGGCTCCAACCTTCACTCGCTTCCCAGCTGCTACTAGAATGGAGCTCCAACCCCTGGCTCTTGTATTGGTCGATATGTTTACCAGTATGTAGGTTCCAGCGTACAAAAGGCTACGACCTTCTCTCTTCCTCCAAGGATGATGTTTCATAAATTTTCAGACTTGATACTCCTAGTACACAATACTATGATATGAAGGCCACGTTTCATCCAATTTTCATACTAGACCCATCAACAACATTGAATCTCAAAATTAATCACCACTGCAATACAACCATCAAATACATCTACATCAACCAACATTTAGTTAATTTGAACAATCAAAACACTAACACCAAAACACTGTGCTAAACCCAGAAACCTGCATCATCATTCCGAACTAGCTATAACCTCAATAACCATGCATCAGAGTGTATACACTACTTGGTTGAAAATAAACTGTGTGTGTACTCTACTTCTGTTAATCAAACCTACGTATACCTTCAAAACTACTACAAACATAATCTTTTGAATCAAGTCTATACCAACCAACAATATACTGAATATCTATTGTCAACTTACAGAGATTTACACAGACATCGACAAAGATCACTTCTTCTCACTTATACAATCAATCAATCAAATAACAACCTCCTTATGCATTGAGTTTTACATTTGATCAATCAAATTCCCAATCAGTCTCTGATATAACTGAAACCAAATCATCAATCTCTATATAAATAAAACAATCAATCACTAAAAACTTTGAACCTCTAACACAACTAAATCAAACAATCACTGAACCTCTGACACAACTAAATCAACCATTCATTCAAACTTAATCAAATTTAACTAAACAATTGGAATAGACAGATCACTATAACCAGTACACATATCTAAACCCAAAACTTTGCATCAACAACCAGAACTAACTGTAACCTCAAAAGGCATGTGTCAGAATGTATATCCTTATTTAATGAAGCAAACATGCATGTATACACTATTTCCTTTTTCCCAACCGACATATACCTTTAAAGATACTGAATCATAAAACCTCTGACCCACAAACTATACCAATTAGTGACATTCTGAAGATATATTGTCATATTACAGAGTTTTAATCAAGGATCACCCTTCTTTCTCAATCAATTAATTAACGAGAAAAACATTATTTATGCATTCATTTTTATTTTTCAGATGTAAGAAGACTTCATTGACAGACATCAATAAAACAACAGCACTGATTTGATAGATTAGTCATCCTTGAACATCAAGCTTTTCTTTTGCATACGCTACTTGGAAGAGTCAAACTAGTGTCTATACGCAACTTCACCAAAGCAAACCAGTGTATATATTTGCAAATACTTACCTATAACTTCGCTGCAATTCCCAACTTCAGACATTCCCAGATCATCACATATAAAGGATAAAACATTTGTTAGAAATCAAATCTATCCCATACATTATTATATCACATAATGATAATTCATTATGATCTTGATCCATCATTAGATCTCATCCATCATCAAACACTTAGGTGCATACTTAGTTCAGATCAAGCAAAGAATTAGAAACCCATAACATGCATATTTTCTTTTGATCTAACACTTCATAAGATATTCATTACTTGTGCACTTGGCCTAATGATCTTCTCCTCCTTATATAGTTTTAGGCCTTTCTCAATACATTGGACCAAAAACACTTAGGACCAATACCTTGGATGAAATACCTCGAACCAAATACATTGGGCCATATACCTTGAACCAATACCTTGGACCATAACCTTGATTTTCCATCCCATACGTGCTTTTCCTTCTATAAAAGTGTGTGTATACGTATATGTGCATTTTTTTCTATGAACCAGTGTGTATACATTGTTTTGACTAAGTGGACCTGCGTATACTTCTTAAACTTATTTACATCAACCTTTTCCTTTACCTTATTTAATCTGATCAGTCGGCCTCAGTTCCATCTTCCTGTTCTTCTGTACCAGTGCCCTGTTACCTCTGAATAGACCTGTTACATTGTAATTTTGCATATTACTTCTGAAATGATTCCTTTGAACTGCCCTGCATTTTGTCACATCTGTAAGCACAACTGTCGTGCATTTTGTTATATCTGATATCTCTCTTGTGGATTCATCTAGTTACATAGATTCATCTCGTTACCATATACAAGTGAGTTGTTCTACTACAAGTGGGTTGCCATCAAGTACAACACGAACATCATAATGCCAACACGACCTAATTTGAATAATTGACCTTGGTTTCTCATTCACCATGGAAATTTTAATGTCACATCCTTGACCAAGCCAAACTTCTAAATACGTCAAATGGAGTAGGTTGTCTATGGTTCCATTGTTATTAATAAATTGGGAATATTACATTAAGCTAGATTGATATTAAAATTTAAATACTTATAAATTGAGCCTAGCCCTTGATTTATATGAAATATGAGCTTTAATGTCTTCATAATTTTGAATTTGATCGATAATTTCAGAAGCATAGTGGGGTAGAGCACTAAGACAGATTAGATTGGCACTGGTGATCGAGGGTTGTTGGAATCATCAATATCAAAGTTGTAGTAACATTACAGTAGATGTGATCAATGTTATCATTATATGTTAAGAAACCTAAATTCCTTTTTAAATCCTTTAAGAAGAGATCCATTTTACTTCTATCAAAATGAATGTTACTTTGACTCTCACAATTCTTTTACATGTGGCCAGTGTGCATATCAAGGTTTAGAGTGAAGGATAGAGGTTAGTGGTTAGAATTATGCATGTGATCATTTAGGAGGTCAAAATTTATAATACATTTGATAACATGGGTATCATATATTGCATAATCCATGACAATACTACCAAACCCATGAATATAATTCATTTGGCCATAGCTTGGCCACTTATTTATTCCATTACAAATTATGAGGTCTTCGGAACTACAAATCTTTATTAGCTTGATACCAACTATGTTATTGGTTATGTCTTCATATTTTATGCTGAATCTACTAGCTAGTTAAAGTCCTCATCTAGACATAGGGGATTAGAGTTAGAGTTATTACTTAGGAGAGTAGCTTTGTTAGTAGCAGTTCTAGAATTGAAGGCCTGAAGAAAAAGGATATTACCTTCATTCCTTAAACTGTGGATATCATATTCTAAGGTATTGAAGGGAAAATTCTTATCTACAATATTTTTATTATAAGAGGTAGAGATGATAGGTGAAAAATAATAGATTGCAAGAAAATTCCTTTTTGGTGTTAGAGATAGAAATCTTGATCCAAACGTATTGATTAAGGGGCTTGATCTTATGAACCCGAATGCAAGAAGAAATATTATGTTTTATATAACAATTTATACCACCAAAAAATCTACAAGATAATTTCCTATTCCAAATTGACCAGAGAATGATTCCATCTATGTGCAAGACCCTAGTTTCATCATGCTCCCAAGTTTCAACTAATAAAATAAGATCAATATCACTCAGCATCCAACTTAAGATAGGACATTTACACCATGGAAAATCACAACAGTTCCAAAAGAGGATCCAGTGTATTCTCAATTCCTATTCATCACTTTTATTTTGGAATCTATCTCTAATAATCACTTTCCTATTTCTAATGATTTCCCATTTTCCTTCCCTTCTATCCTCCTTTACCTTTTGGACCTCTTTCCATAACTTAGCTAGGTCTTCTTGAATAAGATCCTCATTTATAAAGATTCCTAATGCTTTTAGGCTTGGAGATTATAACTTGCCTTAATGTAGATCAATCTATGTTGATGCTTGAGTATATTTCCCACCCTTTTTTCTTCTATTACATAAGTTGTTTGAATTTTTGACTTAGTTTTCAGTTTTTCTTTTACTATTTCTAATGTGGGTTCATCATTTTTCTCTTTTATACTGACAATTATATGGTTCCGAGATCTTTTTTTGGCACCCATGATCTTGCTCAATTTGTTTGTTCATTTCCTCTTTATGGGCTTGATATCTAGTTTATTCTCTGTGTTATTTAGGGCTAAATTATTAATTATTTTTTCTTTTAATTCTTTAATCTTGTCTCTAAGTGTGCAATTTTCTTCGACCATTAACTATTTTATGTGTTCAATTTCTTGAATCCTATCTTTCATTTCTTGGAGTTCTATGTTGAGTGTTATCTTTGTATTTTCTAATCATTTGTAGTTGTTTTCAAGCCTTGTGGATATTTATATCTTATGTTCCATAAGCAATGTAGAAATTTTGAGTTTATGCTCTTTAAACATTATAGATAATTCTAGTTTATGTTGTATTTCTCTTTCTTCGCTTCACTTTTCTAAGGATTCAATGTAATCATAAAGACTCTCTATGGTAATTTTGGTTGGCCTCCCTTTTCTAGATGGAGGCTTAAAAATATGGGGACAAGTACTCTTAATTTTAGCAAATAGAACCTATCAAGAAAAAGAAAAAGTAAGTAAAAAGGAACTTATACACCGTATGGAAAAATTCACCCACTGAGCCAGAGTGACCATAAATGAACTACAATGATTATATCACCGGGATATTTGCAAAAGAAAATTCACCATGTAAACCATTGCTTAATGCTGACAAAAAGGTGAACTCAATTGTAGAACATTTCAGATCGCATAAGTGAGCCCAAGTTTTTTACCATAGAAGTGAGCCATAGAAAAATATGATGTGAGAAATAGCATATAAACTTCACCACTAAACTCCCTACAGATTTGATATCAAAGTTGCATCATAAAATAGTTAAAAACTAATAATAATAATAAAAATTGGCCACCCTACCTGTGGTCCTTTAGTGTTACAAAGGGGCATTAAAAAAATAATATTTTGTAAAAAAAAAAATGTATTTTTTTAATTATTTTTTTATTTTATTATTTTTTCAATAATGTGTGTATGTGAGCGAGAGAAGAGAGGAGAAAGTGGTTTTATTTATTTTTTGTCAATTTTTAATTTTTTTAAGTTTGTTTATTGATGTTTTTATTATATATTATTTTGTAAGCTGGGGTGAGACTCTCTGATTTTACATTGTCCATTATGTACCCCTCTACGGGGGAAGGGTAGCCAAGATTGAACCCAAGACTTCCGGTTTGGTGAGACGTTGGCATTTCCATGGCCCTTGCCGCTTGAGCCTACCCCATGTGGACTTTATTATTATTATTATTATTATTATTATTATATTTTGAATATTTTTTTTCATTTTTTTATTTTATCTATCTATTTTTTTTATTTTTATTCTTTTGGTAGCAAGGGCTACGTCGACTAGCAACTCGACCCCAATATTTGTCAATTTGATAGTTTTTTTGTTTTTTTTTTGAAGTTTTGAATCAATCCACCCCCATTATGTGTTAATTTCATGGTTGCTTTTCATGTTTTCATTATAATGGGTGAAGTCTGTTCCCTCTGTGTTTCAATTTTATGGTTGATTTTTAGATTTTCATTGCAATGTGTCGAGTTGTCTTAGGATAATACGTTAAAAGACCTACAATTTTAGCATTTAAACAAAAAATACTCTTGGTATAATGACTCTTTGATTTAGGTATTCATTTTAAAGGTTTTTTGTCACGATATTTGTTTTTAATTCCATGGATAAAAAATGTTGAAAATTTAAGGTTATTTGAAGTCTTGATATTTTATCTTTAATGTTATCATCAGAAACTATTGGAAATTTAATATTTTTCCGAGTCATGATATATTATTATTAAGGTCATTGCTAAAAAATGTTGGAATTTTAACCAAGAAAAACATTGAAGTAGTATCTACACTTTTCAATTTCATTGTGACTTTTTGTATATATTGCACACAAATTTTAGTTTTTAATGCATTGTTTAAAAAAGAAAAATGAAAGTGTTGATGCAGCATCAACACTTTTCATTTTCATGGTCTTTTTTCATGTTTATTTCAAAAAAATAGCTTTTAATGTCGTTGCAAAAAAAAAGTTGGCAATTTTAACTGGAAAACAAAATGGTTCATGTAGCATTAATGTTTTTCCTTTTCAAGGCATTTTTCATATGTTTTGGGAAAAAAAGGGATTTTTTGAGCTAGAGCTCTAGTTTTGTGGTTAAATTTCTCACTAATTTGGCAACTTTGTTACTCTCTCCCACCCCTTTAGAGTTATCAAGCCCTTCAAGGTGAATGGTAGGTGTTACATAGCTCTAACTCCACCTACAATCTCTCATTATGGAAATGGAGTTACAAGATTCCTCCATTTACAAAGTTACCATAATTAAATTTGGACTAAACATTACAACTAGTTCGTTCAGAGCTTTTTGACAATAAAATATTATCGAAATAAGACACCTAGACCATAAGTTATGAGCATTTAAAGTTTTTCCCAATCAAAACCTACCATATCAATATCCACGTGACAGCTACATGGTCCAAATCATTCTTGGATGCTAATGTGTCCTAGATATACACCATGTGAAACAAGTCACATCATCAAATTTCCCATTGGCCCATAGGTCTGGCTCAAGCGTGCCTGGCGACAAATTCCCCTAATAAATATTTTTTGGAATTAAACTTTTTCCTAACTTCTCAAATTAACCAAGGTCCTAACCTTGGATCTCTGCATTAACACTTTATAAACTATATATCCATGCATATCCCACATCTAATCCCACATTCGCTGACTTAATCACTCTTAGTTGGAGTCCCAAACTTCTAAACCTTTGCATTAGCTTTCGCTGAGAAGGTCCTCTGAGCTCTTCCACATCTAGACCCGTCGGATTATTTAAATACGTTATTATACATATATAATATAATATGCCCTAATCTAGCCAACATATAGACCTATGGACTACCTCACTTAAATATAACCCTACACCTACTTTTCTTTACAAGGACCCCACCCTAGACTACTTTTAGGTTCAATCCACCCAGTCATGTTATCGAACCAAATCCAACCCATCTAGGTCTCACCCAATTGTAATATACCATTTTCCTTTTATCTCGGTTGTTTAGAAATATAGAACTCTAAACTGATCCAGAGTTAGTCTCTACCATGATTTTGTGCTAACATCTTTCCCCAATTGTCCATATTGCTGATCTAGCCCAAAATAATCCAAATTTGGCCTCAAATTATAGGTTATTCTACCTTACCAAACCAAAACTCTTTTCTAGGCTTTTTTTCTGAGTTCATTCAGGGACATAACCTGCCACTCAACCAAAGCCTAAAGCTGCCCAAACTATTTCAATCATGAGAAATTTGCATTCATTCATTAACACAATGATTCAAAAGTGTTAATGATGAATAAAACATATTAATGAAAGCATATTCATGCCTTCTTCCCATAGGTCATGCTCAAGTTAAATCCATGGCTAATTTGGTCTATAGATGCAACTACAACAACACTAGACCTATCTGAACATGCCTTGGATAATCTCTTCATTCCCTTTAACATATCCATGCTTAAATTCATACTTCCAGACATTGCTCCAAAAGCAGTAAACAATAACCAACTATACAACAAGGATCACATACAATCCTTAAGCAACAAAATTTTATATTAATTAAGCACAAATCCTCTCTAGTAGAGTTAGAATTCAATCACGGAATTTTAAAAAATTATCTTATATTCTTAACAAACATCCCATTTAATGCAAACAATCTTGCAACCCAAGGAATATATCAGTATACAAAGGGGGCTTCTAGTCCCTCATAACCTAGAGAATAATCATGCAATACATACCATTGCAAACACATATAGCAATACAAACTTCATAATAATAGTGTGGATACATATACAAAGTTATATAACAATAACACTCAACATTCAAGTGTTATAAGTATACAAGTAAACACTTATCCTATTATCTTTGATCGACGGACAACTAAGGGAGGAACTTTAACTCTCTTCCCAATCATAGGTCAACTACACTGCAATCTTTCTTACAACTCACCTAACCTGAGCCAAATTTAGAGTCTAAGGAGGTAATTTCTTAGTTATCCTATTATCTTTGATCGACGGACAACTAAGGGAGGAACTTTAACTCTCTTCCCAATCATAGGTCAACTACACTGCAATCTTTCTTACAACTCACCTAACCCGAGCCAAATTTAGAGTCTAAGGAGGTAATTTCTTAGTTGTTCTCAACCATTCACAAATGGTAATAGATAAATTTCATTTCTTAAGTGATTCCCCAATATCCCACATTTTTAACAACATAATGACTCTTAACCGATAAAACAATAACCACAACAGTTCAAGTAAGGAATAAAGAGTCGTATTTCAGTTCTAGA